>JALIZH010026381.1:0-17126 GCA_030522465.1 Rhipicephalus appendiculatus
TTTCGACGCCCAGAACGGGAGCCTTAATAGACCTCTACCGGGGTACGTCACAGTGTGACGTCACCGCGCACGTGCAAGGCGGTGGTTGGCAAAACACCCCCGCTGATGGCTCAGTGTGGTGCAGTCGCGCGGTGCTTGGGGTACGCTTTTCTTTTTGTTTTAAGCTTAAACTTCATCTTATTGTGGCAAGGTTAGCTGTGGTATGTGTCAGAGAACATCTAGATGTGTGGTAAACTGCATGACGGAAAACTTGCCACGCTGGCTGGCTGTTTATCATCAAGGAGTGAACACACGTGGCGGCCTGTGCGAGGAACAGCGGCATCGTCTTCGAAAATGTGCAGCGTTTATTGCGGCGTGTAGTGTGCGTTGAAAGGGATCGACAATATTGGTGCACCATTACTGACGGTGAAACTGAGAATATTGTGTGTGGTGTGTGCTGTGTGAATAACGATGCATTTAGTTTGTGAAAGCATTGGCACTCGTGGGCCGGTCTCAGTAACCGGTTGTCGACGGAACATCACGATTCCACATTTTAGTCAAGGTAAAAATGCATTTCGCGCGATCATCTGCGTGTGCGTATACATCTCAGCGTTTGCGCTGCGTGCAGAAAAAAAAGTGCATGATCTCCGGACTTAAAGGTACGACTACGCATGAGCTATTGGCATGTTTTAGCACTGCCGAAGCTGCATATACGCTTCGCCATGGCGAATACGCAAACCCAGTAAAGGTATAATTCGTATTATTGGAGACCTCATACGTCTTGATGAGAACAGTGGAGATTCTGGTTTCTCATATACTTAGTACCTTTACGGCTGGATCTTTATGAAGTGACAATGCGCATTACACGTGTGTGTACCGGGTCTAAAGGAGCAAAGTAAGTATGCAAACACGTAGGCATCAGATGCAGCGAGTTAACTGCGCAAGAGATTATGTATATAATTAAGTTATCAGGTTTAAAATCGCATAAATTTTTAGTGGGTTATGAGGAACGGCGTAGGAGAGAGTTTCGCTTTAATTTTCACGAGGATTTTTTAACCTCAGCCTAACGCACGGCAAAAAGTGTTTGCATCTTTTTTTTTTTTTCATTCACCTCCGATCAGAATTTTGTGCAGTGAGAATCTCATCCGTGACCTCGCGGACAGCAGCTCAAAACCATGCTGCCGTCAATGTTGCACCTCGTTTCAAAATGCAGTGAACATGTCGCGACGTTAATTGAGTACGTACACATCCATGTCATGCAAATATTTTACAAAGCGCCAGTCACCGTGAACATGCAGAACCTTCGCTTTCGAAGAGGATAAGATTTCTTTATGGCTGCCATCTACGACGAGCAAATCGCCACAAGCTGTGACTTTAGAAAATACCAATTCACAGAAGCTTCAGTCGAAGGAATGCAGACACACGCAGCGCTGCTATGCAGAAAGATCCCGGCGGCGGGACTTTCTTGCCAACCAGCACCTGCTCCGAGGGGAGGGGATTGGGGGCGGGGTGCTCGCAGTGACGTCACGCTGTTTGCAAACAGGGAGAGGTCTATTGTTCACAATCATTGTGAAGAAGGCTTCCATTCTGGGTCCCGCAACGTCAACGCATTTTTATCCTCTTGTGGTCGGTGTCCTCGTCTTTTTATTCAATGATTATTCCCGACCAGACGGGCGTTCATTGCATCCAGTATATCAGCTCAGCTGTTTCCCCCCGTGAGCCCCTTTATACAAGCAAGTTACCGTAGGTTAAAGTATAATTGTTAACGAAGCATGCGCCCCCCAAAGCGTATATATCTGCTACTTAAAACACCTTGTTGTCGATTTCATGTTCGGACAACACCGCCTAGATCAGTAGCGTAGTCAGAAATTTTTTTCGGGGGGGGGGGGGGGGTTCAACCATATTTTATGTATGTTCGTGCATGCGTTTGTATGTGTGCGTGCATATATACGCAAGCAAAACTGAAAAATTTCGGGGGGTTTGAACCCCCCCCCCCCCCCCCCTTGGCTACGCCACTGGCCTAGATAATCGGATCGGGCCTCTGTCGGGCCCGATCTGCGGTCGGGCCGGGCCGGGCCGGGTAGGCAAGTTTTTTCCTCTGGTACGGGCCGGGCCCGAGTCTCGCTTTGAGTCAATGGGCCGGGCGGGTAAGTGTAAACAAGTTCCGGGCCCGGGCCGAAAATCCCGGCCCGTGCAGTGCTCTATGCACTATATACATTTTTATGGACTATGGGGAACGTGCACTGAGCCGGTGGCGCCGCGGTGCGGGAGTGAATGAAATGAATTGGCGTGTTTCGTGCAGCAGCCGACCCATGAGCGCAGCCGTGTCAGGTTGTTAGCGGTGCTTCGCAATGTCGCGTATGAATTGCTGTGTCGTAAACTGTGCCGATAACTATAAGAACTAGGCACCTGGAACAAAGTTTTTCAGTTTTCCGCAGTGACTGTGCTTCAGAAACTGGCGGGAACACTGGATTAGTGTACGCCGCGTAAAGTTAAGTGATCCCGCGGTCACGTTTATGAAGTACGTCCTGTAGCTAGTTCGCTGTGAATTTACTCTCCACGCATGTTAACTGATATTTTTAACGGGCTGAAGGAACCGAGGGGCAGATGGAAAAGTGATCTCGAGTCTGCAGTCCACAATTCGTTGGCGAAAAGCAATCGACAGATCCAGCAATTCTCCCTCGTACGCTGCCGCTGTTTTTCCGCCGTATCGCAGTTCGTAAACAGCAACATTAAGGAAAATGTCCCGCATGCCAGGCAAAATGCGTCGCAGACCGCGAGAATTTGCGAATTTATTCCCCATGTAAAGCGTGGGGAATAAGCCCTTAACAGCACTGTGCGTGCAAGCAAAGCCGGGCCACGCCGTTCTATTGCGCTACGTGACAGCTGAGATATCGCGTGCAAAGCTGGCACGTGACAAATTTACTCAAGGACTCTTGCAGCCCGAGCAACGACTACAAACAGAGCTGAACTACTGCACAGAAAACTTCGCGCAAATGCCACGCATTACTAAATGCAACACGTGCAGTTCGGCGACCGTACGTATTACTTGCACGCATAGCAAGGGATTGTCTAACACATGTGAGACACAAATGCCATCGTTTACTCAACAATAAGCAGGCAAAATGGCAAGAAATAATGTTTACAAACATCGATGGTGACGGTCTATGCTTCGAGCTTTACGCCGGCCGGCCGCACGAATCGCCCTTTCAGAACACTGTCGCGCGTCTGTGCTACGTCACATCGAAAACATGATTGATTCCGTAAATTTATGTCCTTTCTCTTCGTTTTGGGCCCCAAAAGAATCATGCTCTGTTAACTTTCTGGAAGCCTACCCGTTTTATCAAACCTGTCACCTTCGCGCACACGCACTTGCATACAACGCGGGCGTAGCTGACGGAGAGACGACGACTCGTAGCACGCCAGTTGACGCTGAAGTGGCCGCAAGTCGCCACTCGCGGCGCTGGCGGCGCATAGGTGCAGTGCGCTGCTGCGCCCCCTGTAGGTGCTGCACGTTTCCCATATACATTATATATACACAAGAGATGTTCTTTTGCAAAGTACAAGAAGGGCGTCCCTCGATGAGCTCGGGCACTCGTTTCCCTTTAACGATGATTGCTTCATGATGCATGAACTATATACGTTATATGTACGTGTTCATGGGGCCGAGCGGTAACGAAGAGTGTTCACTGCGTGAGCTCCCGGCGAAGAGAAAGGAAGCGCACGTACTGAGAATGGCGTGCGTCGCCTTGAGCGGCGCCGCCATCTAGTGATCATTCTTAAAATCACCGGAAAGCTGGCGCCTTGAGCGGCGTGTACACGCCATCGCCGCCGTCGATGCCGCCGCCACCGCCGGACAAGGCGCGAGCTTATCGAGCAAGCTCCTAAAAGAAGGGGGGGGAGGGTGTCCCGAACCTCGCAAGCGTAATCGTCGGCGTTGCGGTCTTATAATGGTTTGGAGTGGCCAAACAAAAACGCAGGTAGGGTTTCTAACTACAGTAGCTGTACTGTAAGCAGATGGTACGAATCTCAAAGGGGGAGCGAAAATATTCGTATCACCCGAAATTTCGTATCATCAAAAAAACTAGCAAAATCGGTTTTCAAACCATGGTATACGCACAAAACATTTATTTCTGTCAAAAGAACTCGCGTATGTCTTTCTGGGACACACGTGAATGGACCAATAACGGCCGGCGCAGCTGACTGCCGCAAAAGCGCGTTCCAAAGCTTCGCTTGTGGCCTACTGAGAACTAAGCGCCAAAGTCCGCTCTACATAGTCATAAGCGAAGATCGACAGGAACGCCCAAACGCTTCTCTACCGTTGCGTCAGCCGCTTACCTTCGGATACCTTCGGGGCTCGTAGTCGCGTCGTCGCGTCGCAGCGAAGGCGGATTTATATGCGGTGGTTGCGGCAAACGGTAGTTTCGTTTTCAATCCGCGTACGCTAGCCGCGCACTTGCCTTCAAAGCTACGTCGTTTGTTGCTATCAATGACCGCATCTGCCGCGGTTTTTCCCGCAGCGTTAGCAGAAATATAGTCGCTTTTACTGGTTGAGCGTTGGACGCGCGTGCACTTTCGGAGTTCTGACCGTGTCAAGAGCGACCGCGGTTTCGTTCACATCGGTTTTGGCACGATGACCGCAGTTCTGACAGTAGACAGATTTAGTTGGGCGTACGCAAAGCTATTCGCCTCGTGTGCGACCGATGGCGGCGCTGCGAACGGCGCTCCGGTGACGCAAGGGCGGGGATTCGGCTTTTGTCGTCTGCTACGCTCTGGCTAAAACAGCAGCATTTTCGTTACAGTTCGCTCGCATCGCACGGCGTTCCTCGACTACTAGCTGCATTTTCTTCTTATGATATTTCTTGAGATGACTGCTAGCATTACATGAGTTTATGAAACGTTAACATTTAACATATCTTCTGTATACCGACAGCCATCGCGGTCAGGTTCATGCCCCCCGAGTTCGTAGCGTCGCTCACTGGGCTGGATGGCGTTGAAATAGCTTACGTGAAAGCGCGAACGCCCCCGCCAAGTGAGTTAAAGAGAGTCTCCGCTGCTTTGATATCGCAGCGCGATCAATTTTGCGGCTTATTCGCAAAAATCAGCGTTGTGTAAACAGACTTGAGGTGAATGAAAATTCACGCTCCACTCCCAATTGTAGTCATGTGGACTTGTGCAGACACGACAGCCGACAAAATGAAATCGATAAATTCATCGACCAGCGGGTTATAGCGGGCCACTAGCACAGATTGGGCGAGCTGGATGCAAATAAGATCGCTCGGAATGAAACGCCAGCAGTGATGCGCGTGGTGCGCAGTTCGACACTTATGATTAGAGATAGATACGTTCATGAGCCGCATTCATGTTTTCGATCGCGCAGTGCTGCCTACTCGACTGTGCGAGCCTGCCAATGGTAATGACAGGATGGCGCGCACTATATTTCTAATGCTTGGGCAACGCGATCCGCTTCAGCGTTCGCGTTTCACTTGACACCGATAGTACAGCTTCGTAAACATTAGGAAAAATCGGCGAATGTGTCCAGGAAGAGGAGAAAGAGAGCTCTTTGCCACCATTCGTTTGGCCCCTGTGGCTGATTATTGTGATTCTTTACCGTGCTGTAACAAGATTAAATATTTTAAGGTGGGAGCCTTAGATTCCACATAAATTGCGAAAATTGACCGTCGGCGTCCCGCGTCGCCAGCGTCAACACGAGTGATGCGAAAATTCATCACATGATCACGTCATCATGACATCCCAGACCGACAAAATTTGTGACTTCATAACATCATGTCACATGATTACGTCATCACATGACATCGTCGCTTTACATTGCCTCCGTGATTGGTGGGCCGATCTCGGAGGCGATGCAAAACCAGGTGATGTGTAGAAAGCTTCAATGCAAAACCACGTTACGTCCAGAAAGCATTCGGAGGGGGGGTGGTGAAGGAAAAATACATCGACTCAAGGAAAAGATGGCTATCGCCTTCGAGTCAACTTAGGCAAATGCATAAGGAACTCGATCGAGTCTCTTTAGTACAGTGATCGCACCAAGCCACATCAGGAGTCGACCGTTGAGACTGATTTACAGTATTTAATTGCAAATACATATTTCGATGCGAAAGCTTCATATTTATCAATTAGTATGATTACACTAATTCTGTTCAGCATATTTTCAGACCACCGTGAACGAGTGAACAAACGTCGATTTATTAACGTAAGGGTTAAAATATGTTGCAAAAAAAAATAGAACAAAAACAAAAGAAAATCACTCCGGACAACCTATCGATATTTCATATCCCCGTCGTGCATCCCCTTTAGACTCACCCTGTTTATTTCGTGTTTCAATTTAAAGTACTTACGACGCGCTTACACAGCAGCTGCTAAAAATGTGTATTTAATCAAACGTTGTTGCCGGTAACGCCACTTAATTTATTTGAATGACATCACACGTCGTTTGTCATGCTCCGAACAAATCAATTAAATCGAAGGAGCAGGCTTGGCAACCGAACACGCGCAGCACGCGGTATACATTTATTGCGCTTTAACGCAGAAATGGAAGCTGAAGCCCGAACGCTGAAGTCAGTTATCGAAAATGGGCAGGAAAGTCATTTTGAGTGCGCCACGGCCATAGAACAGTCGCGAAAAGAAAAATTCACCATAGAAGCAGATGTACACATGGATGGCTAGCAGACGACAACAGGAGCAATCGACAAAGAACGTGCCCCTGACGGCAACTCCGCTCGATTTCGATGGACATTTTGCTTGAACATTCATTACAAATTGCTTTATCAACTCGCCCACCAATATTTCAATAACTCGAGCACGATAGACAGGCCGGCAGCGTCGAGCAGTCTTCACGTAGCGAGCGCGCGCGAAGAGCTGCATCCGAGTCCTCTCCTTGACGTCACACGCGAGAGGGCGCCACTCCAAGATCTCGAGGCGAATTGCGGACGCTCAACTAAATCTGTTCAGTGTGTGCGCTGGTCGCGCGCGTAATTGCGAAGCTTCAGCACGCTGCCCTACACCAAAGTTCGTATCACGCGCGCCGCGACGCGGAAAAGTGTTCGGGACATCCGAATTTTGGCCCAATGGACACAGCGGAATTTTACGAATTCGTATCAGCGGGTTTCGTATTCTACTGTACGTTTACATGAACGCCTCCTAAACTTGTTTACATTAAAATGCGACGGGTTCGCAAAGAGCTTGGATCGGATTGGTTTGGATTTTTGTCAATGCGGCCAAATCACGCACAGAAATTCCGATTTCCGGGAGATTTCCCGGTAAACCGTACAAACGTAAGAAATGGTCGAAATCCGGGAGTCTCCCGGACAATCCGAGAAACTTGG
Source organism: Rhipicephalus appendiculatus (assembly GCA_030522465.1). Lineage (NCBI taxonomy): Eukaryota > Metazoa > Arthropoda > Arachnida > Ixodida > Ixodidae > Rhipicephalus > Rhipicephalus appendiculatus. The sequence continues at coordinate 7,326 of JALIZH010026381.1, forward strand.
TAGGTATGTAAATGCTTGGAACTGCCGAGTTCCCACCATCAGGGTGTGTAAAACAGACATTTTATGTTACACAGAACACCCGAATCGGATGACAAAGTCAAATTGTGAATGGCGTTCATATCTCTTTATTTTTCGCACCTTAACTCACGCCAAACACACACACAAAAAAAAGTAAAACAGACAGAATTCAACATCTTCCCATGACTTCACAAAAGCAGCTAACCTGACCATGGTAAGCACTTGCAATATAAAACAACACGAGATACTTTTTTCAACAACACTCCCATAAAAACCATCAGTCACGCTTTCATAAACAACGAGAAGATAAATTCTGAAAAGAAACCGCGCTGAAAATTTCATTGGCGTTAAATGCCTAGCTTCGGCTGGTGCATGAAGCACAAGTATAACGGATAAACTTGACCGCTGCCCTCGAGTTTTGCAAAAGCTACTAACCTGACCAAAGCAAGTGACTGCGACAACAACACGAGACCATTAACCAATAACACTCTCACGAAGCTTGCGAAGAATACTGCAGAAAAAAAAATTCGCCAGCCAGACAGACCAACTGTGACATGAGAGAGAGAGAGAGACAGACGAATGGGATGGCAGGATAGTTAACCAAATATTAACAACCTGGTTTGTTAGCCTGCACTAGGGTGGGGAAATAGTGGGTTGGAAAGAAGGCACAGAGAAAGATAAAAAACGACACACACAGAATGTAAAAATGAAATAACAAAAAAGGAAAAAAAAATACAGTAAGGGCATTTAAATCCCAGTGGTTAAAAATTATCGTTTGCATAACATGGTATGAATACAGAGCAGCCTCAGCATAAATTTTGTTCAAAGCACGAGTGAGCGTGAACTAAAAACAAACAAAAGAAGACTTTTCTGACGTGTTGTCTCCTTGCGGGTGTCTATTTATGCTGGTACTCCCCATTTCAAAATTAACCAACCAACTCACCCAAAAAGAAGTATTGATGAAGTTCATGTTGCTTTAGACAGATCGCTCTGGTGGTCATCCAGTACTAATTTATAACCAACAAGGCTAGAGTGAAAATTTTGTTGCAAACGGCTTTATAGGCTACAAGATTGTAACAGCATTTTCTTTTGCATACCATAGGTGCCACAGCAAGTACAACAGGCCATCAAAATGTGTGCTACTACAAAATATTCTACATGTAACTTCAGTCATTTATACAAGTAAGATACAACATACTGTATACACACATACACAAGTGTCTCTTGCAAGAATATAGACAATTTAGAATGTTGTACGTCAGGATAAACTTAGGTTCACATAGACAAGGTCACTTTAAAAATACATCCCTATTATCCTATGGTCCCATGCAAATAATAAATAACTTACTTCAAATGTACACCTACAGTGACATAATTTTCTGCAATTCTGATTGGCACAACAATAGCTTTAATAAAGGTTTGAAGGAGTAGAAGCGCTTCATATAGACTATTTCAAATATTATCTTTGCAGCGAGAAACAAAGTAAGAAATACACAACGGAGCATAGACCACAACTATTTACCATACACATTCTATGTTATAACTCTATCAGAATAATAAACCTATGCGTTTGTTCCTGGTTACATTACTATCACAAATCAGTGACAAGAGGTAAACACTGTGCAAAAACAGATAAGAAACCTGACACCACAGCAACATGTGAGCCTAACAGACTAGCTTGGTTCAATAAGCAAACATCACAAACTGGCCTCGCAACATCTGAACAATTCAAGAATCGGTTATTCGAGTTAGTGCGAACAGTCACCTGAGGTTCGAAATGAAACACATCGTCGACACTTTCTACCTACGTAACGTAAAACCAATGCATTGCTTTTACAATACTGAATACCAATAGTCAATGCTATCATTACATCGTCACATCATGTGCCCAGAGTTGCTTGGGAAAGCAGTAAAATATTTACACATAAACCAAGCGCGAATATGCCGTCTGTACGTATATTGCACAACCAGACAAGGATCGAAGCCTTCAGCCAAATGCTGGTAACATGTAGACAACACGATAAGCAATGCAGTCGAAGCGCGAAAAGATTTTGATGTGAGCATGTCCCCTCACATGTCCAAGTCGCGTCACGTTCACGTCATGGCGAATGACATGAACATGTGACATCACACACCGTTGCACACCACCCCATTTCGATAAGCCAAACATGGCACGCTATGTGATTTCACAAAAAGTCCTTTGAGATAAGTACAGCTTGCGATTTGCTGGCTGGTGGTTCGACCGTCACAGTGTTGCTTGCGGCGTCACACAAGGTGGCAAATCACAAACAGCTTGTTCTTTTTTTACAAGTGGAGCTCTGGTTCGTTGGTCCCAAAAGCACAAACCGATATTTCTCGAAATGTGCCTGAGGTCATGGCGAATCACGACGACAACTGTACGCTTCAGCTGAGGCCGACGTCCAGGGCCATCATAACGATAAACCCGATCACGGTCGTCCAGGATGCCAGCTGGCCATTGGAACTGTACGTAAAGAACATTAGGTAGGTGGCATCAGATATGCGGGAAAAAAAAGATGTTCCTAAAACGACAGGAACTCATCATTCAAAGTTTTTGTCAATAACTTTAGTCAACAGTAAAGATACCGTAAAAACCGGACTATAGGTCGGACCGGAATATAGGTCGACCCCTCCGACCACTAACTGCTGAAAATCGAAAGAAACGACAAAGTACATGGAACGGCCAAAGCAGCGGAAGGCGCCTTTAGTGACAAAAACGCAATTTCAAATGGTGCACAGTGAAAATGCCATTCATTTGCACGTGTTTACATGTACGTTCCGCATGGCAGAAAGCCAAAAGATGGGCTTACAAACGTCACAACCGTCTCTGGATGCACTTTGAGGTCACCGGTAGCAATCACGACGCAAGCGCGGCTCCCGGATAAACTCTGCAACCTTTGTCTTCAGCTCTAGATACGTTGCGGTCTGGCACAGAAACAAAGTTTTGTTCCCATCGCAACGTGTCGTGATGTGATCCTTCAGCGTCTGCCATCAGCAAATGCTTCTGTGGTGCACTCGATCTGCCCACTGATCACAGCCATACCCGTAATCAGAGCTGCCGGCATCGCAGGTAGCAACAAGGAAAGAGTATCCGGCGAGATTTGAGCTGCGAGAACACCTGTGCAATTTTTTTGTGACTCACGGCTCCTGCTCGCGCTCATGTGCGCTAGCATCCCAACACATTTTTCACACACTTCAGACCAAATTTATTCGTGCCTTCGCGAACTCGATCGCTGTTTTCTTGAACACTACGGTGAACTGTCGTGGGCCACCGGTTGAGAACCAGAAAAAAAGCAGCTCAGAGCCCAAATAGATTCGTGGGACAACAAAAAAACGTAAAATGAGGTTGCCCACGGCGCAAAGCAGGAAGTAAACAAAGCCATAGAGTTTCCGATAAATACACTTGAGGGAACTCTGGCGCTAGTGTCTCAGGGAGCTGCAACGCACGGCGCTTCAGCCAGCATGGGAATGATGGGTAGGACACAAATTTGCAGGCTTATGCGAATATTCGAATGCTTTGAATATTCAAACGAATATTGCATTATTCGAATTCGCTTCGATTCAAATTTAAATTATTGAAAATTTCGAAGTATTCGAAAACGAAGAATAGATGCGTATAAGTTTGCCTGTGACCCCCTGTAAAGGTGGTTTCACTGCCGTGGAGGCGTTCTAAGCCGTGAAAGCACCTATTCAAGTGTATATTAGTTCCAATTCTTAAAAATATTTTGCAAGTTGGTTGGTTCATGAAAAAAAATGCCAATTTTTCTTAAAAACATGTGATATGCACCATTCAAACTGTTTGATTTGAAATCATTCGACCAAATCACTATTCGCTTCGAACCTCAGACCTACTAGTATCCTACAAGAAAATTCGACGACGCAAACCAACGAGAAGAAAAGGCGAAAGGAAAGAGCGTCATTCTCGCAACTAATTTTATTCTTGCAAATCCAGCGCAATATATACACCATGCCACACATGCGCAAACACACCCTGCTTTACACCAACAATCAGCCACTTTCAATGCACGTGCTATGTCAGAAACCTGTCGAAAAAATCAAATTCAGATGAACGCAGTAACACCGAGGTATCGCTAATACAGATATCTTTTTTCTTTCGGATGAGGTATGCTTCTAGCATCTCTCGCTCAATCACCCTTTTGCTCTTCCCTAGAATGGTTATATTGTCAAATCTTGCCTCACATCCACACGCGCTGCAGTGCATGGGCAAATGTGCCAAAAGATTATTCTTGATCGACAGATCATGCTCCCTCGCTCGATCGTTTACGCATCGGCCGGTCTGGCCGATGTAAACCCTTCCACAGGAGAGCGGAATTTCATAGACCACCCCTACAAATCATGTAAGATATGACCAGCATACTTTTGTGTCAGGTGCTGCTTGTTATCAATAGGTTTTTCTCAGGCACAGGATATGGTCATTCGTAAATGGTTACCAACACACAAGCTAGGCTCCCTTACCAAGCCTGTGCCTCTGGTATGATGTCGTCGACGACGACGTAGACCATCGCTCCGGCAGCAAAGGCGAGGGCATAGGGCAGCAGCGGCTGAGCCATGGTCACCGCCAGGCAGCCAAGGACGCCGGCCGCAGGCTCCACGACTCCGCTAAGCTGACCATACCTGCATCAGGACCAAATACAGTTAAGGGGACACTGGTGCTAATTTGATCAAAGTTAAGCTTTCTCGTTTTATTAAAATTCGGCACTGGGAAGAACATGAAAACCACCTTTACAGATAACATATAAATCGTGGGGGGACACAAAGTGAGAAGATAATTATCACTGTCAGGAGCCCAATTAACTAAGATTCATTAATTAACTTTTTAGTGACTGCAGCAAGCAAGCATGTTTATACTGAAAAGTTGAAGGGAGTCGCGTTTATACACAGTTCCATTTGGAAGAATTTTTCTAGCACGTCTGTGCTCCGAGATATCCCGCTGCAAAGTTTAATTGATTACGCATGCAGGGCGCTGTGGATCAGCGCAATGTTCCTCCCCGATGTGACGAACAGTCATTGCTTGCTATCGCCAGCCAGTAGCAAAAGGGTAACCGTTATCATCTTTGCCTGTGCCTTCGACCCGTTATCAGATTAAACGACGCAAGCAACTGCCACGGCCCACCGGGGAGGAGATTGCGTCGCCGCTGACTGTCTCGCATGCGTAATCAGGTAAACCACAATTAAACTTTGCAGCGGGATATCTCGGAGCACAGACATGCTAGAAGAATTCTTCCAAATGGAACTGTGTATAAATGCGACTGCCTCAAACTTTTCAATACAAACATGCTTTCTTGCTGCAATCACTAAAAAGTTAATTATTGAATCTGATTTAATTGCGCACCTGAAAGCGATAATTATTGTCTCATTGCGTGTCCCCCTGGATGTATAAGTTATCTGCAAAGGTGGTTTTCATGTTCTTCCCAGTGCTGAATTTTAATAAAACGAGAAAGGTTAACTTTGAACACCCGGTACACCAAAATTGGTATTGCGCGACGTGACTGTATGACGAACATAAATGACAGGTCCTAACATGTAAATCAAGACATGCATATTATGTACAGCATGATTTGCTCCTTGCTGGCTGCTTTGCATTACATCGATTCCCACAGTGCGTGGGATCTGCCAGTTTTTTCTATCATTTTACGTCACAATGCATGCTGCGTGGTCCTCAGATTTTGCTCTAGCTATTTTGTTATTCTCCGTGTTTCAGCCCCATATGTTACAATTCTTCACAATACTCTTTCGCAATACCAAAATCACCATGTTTGCCGCGAGAATACGCTTGGTAAGCGAGAAAACGAGCAATAAGAATGTGCGGGTGGTGACGCCACCTTGCCACCTTGAAGTTCCCGCACCAATTGCCATGACGTCATAGCTTTCGATGGAGTCTACAAGTGCCTACGCAGTTCCGAATCGGTAAACATAAAGTACATTGTCCACTGACAAGACCAGAGACGTAGCATACAAAGTTTCAGAAAATTTCATTCAGTCAGTGCGGCTGAAATACGAATAAAACATTTTCGAAACCGTGACGTTATGCGCAGAAATTTTGGCGCTCAATATAGAAATGAAACTTTGACCTTGATTTTCTTGTCTAGTAATGAGCTTATGATAGTGAAGTTAACGACAACAGAGTTTTAAGAGTATAATTTAGCACTGTAAACTGATTCATTGTCTCATTTTAGTGTTCCTTTAAGCCTCGTTATAATGAGGTGGGTTACAATTAAATAATGCATATAACAAGCAAATCGTCATTTCCCTAAGAAGTCCCGAGAGAAACCAATGTACAGTGAACTCCCGTTAAGACGAACTCGGCTGAGACGAATTCTCGCTTATGCGGAACAACATGGGAACGTTTTTCTGGTTTCCCATAGACTCAATGCAAAAAAAATCCGCTTAAGACGAACCGGCGAACAGGTCTCTTCTGTTAAGACGAACTTACATAGTGACCGACAATGCTGGCGATTCTGCGCTATGTGCAGTCTTTTGTGGGGCATTCAGGCGAACGGGAGGAAGCAAAAAGAAAAAAAAAGCGCTTCCTGGCGCAAAGACGCGAAGCGAATCACGTTGCGGAGGGATAAAGCGAGATAAGCGGAAAAGAAAGGCAGGGCATAAAGCCGGCATCTCCTACATTTCCAGCCTGTGGGTGGGTAAAGTGCTGGCTTTATCAGCGAAGAAAGCAACAAGTTGGGGACGCAATGGCTGGAGAGACCCAAGCCTTGATTGCCATGCAGAGGGCCCGGGTTCAAGTCCTATTCAATCCTGGGTATTTCTTTCCCATCTTATTTTTTCATGACTATCAATTACTTTTTCATGTCTGTCAGTTATGCCACCAACGGCGACGCTGCTCAACACAGGTACGGTTACTTAAGAGCTGCGCTCTAAAACTGGTGTCAGTACCCCAAGGGCTCAGCAGGGTAACTACTTGAAGAAACGAAAAAACCAGCTTAGGGACGCGTACACAAGAAGAGAGAATGACAGACACACGCTGGATGTCATACTCTATTCTTGTGTACGCGTCCCTAGCTGGTTTTTTTCGTTTCTTCAAGTAGGTATGTACCAACAAGCCCAGCAACAGATTCTCCTGCGATAGGGTAACTTTTTTTTTTTATTGCGTGAGTTTGCCCTACGGCATCAATACGTATTACACAAAACTGTGTAGCTGCGTTTCCTCCATGAAGTCCAGGAGCGACCTATGGTTCGGACCGCATATCCATCGCTGCAAGTCAGGCGGCCTGGTGTGCTGAAGTCCCCCCATGCCGCAGATGGCGTCGACGAGCCGCTTGAAGCCCAGGGCATGTCCATAGGAGGTGGTTCAGGTCTGCTTCCCACACTGGCGCAGGACAAAATAAGCAGCTCGAAATTGTGTCGGTGTAGCCCCACTTCACGCGAATTGAAGGCGTCACAGCTGCACTCACGCGAACCCTTCGGAGCGATACCTCCTCTTGACGAGTAAGTCCACTCGGGAGGTCATGACCACGCGGAGGTATGAGAGCTCGTGTGGTGCGCCGAATATTTTCTTTGTGAATGATGGGTATCGGAAGGACCAACCATTGGTCTAGCTGGTCGACCTCATCAACTGGAAACAGTTGTCGCGAGAAACTTAGACCTAGACAAGGTGAACAGACAATTGCCCCTTCCTGTTCCCTGTATCTGCACCAAATACTTTGTGTGCCAACTTTTCTCAGTCGCTACCAATGTCTACGCAGCTGAGCATGAATACTGGTGTAAAATGCTGGTGCCGTGGCCTGGGGCTCAACTTGTGCAAAGCTTTAAACAGACAACGTGCCTATGCAGAGGCACCCCGTTTTCTTGCATACAACCTGCCCTTGCACCTGCAACTACAAACCGCAAGAATTAAAAAAAAAAATCTTCATGTATTCCCCACACCTTCGAACAATGCAAACTACCGTATATACTTGTGTAATGAATGCATTCACATAATAAGCGCACCCCCCAACCTCAGTCATCAAAATTTAGATTTTTTTTTCTCCCGTGTAATAAACGAACCCCTTAAATTCATCCGCTGCAGTCCTGCGAACCGATATGTGGCGCCTCCTTGACCGTTGATCTTTTCCGTTTTTATTATGCCGACCCCGCGACCCCGCTCGGTTCGCTCCCTCCCCCCTTCGCCTGCAGTTCTTTGTTTTTCTTTCTATCTGTGCGCGGCATGTCCCGTCTTTTTGAAATATCCGTGCGGCACCGCGGGATTCACAAACGGTGGGAGTGCAGAGACCTCGCGGCTCACAAGCACAAAGCGAGCGAAGGTCAAGAAACTGCCTGCGCCAACCAACGGTCACTTCCTGCAAATACGAAACTTTAAGGTTCAACCCATGTTCCAACCACATGCACACGATTTCGAGTGAAGGCGACAGGATTTCCTGTCGCGAAGGGCCATTCGTAGCCGTCGCGTCGCAGGTCAGTGTTCTCTGTCGCAGGCATGGCGCAGGTTTCTGGAAGACCAGAAAAAATCATTTGTCGCCCAGAAAAGAGCGGGACGATTTCCGTAACATGGTAGCACCCCTGATCCTCGCTTCGGTTGCAATTTGCTCTTAATTCTTGTTATCCACGTGTACTTCAAGGAACGCAAGATATAGGCTACCTTTTTTACAGTCACATCTCACGCAGAGAGTTAGGCAGCGGCTGTATTTTGTCATTAATCTTGGTATCGACAGTTTGTTCTGATGCTTCGGCGGTAGCTTGCTGCAATGGTGGTAACTTGCTGCAATGTCAATGTCGTCATCGTGTGAGTTTGCCACGGAGTTTGTAAAGGGCGGCGTAGCGTACGCTTCCGGGCGCCCCTCAAGATCACAGCAGATACCACTGTCGTGGTTAAACGAGAGATCGTGAAAAAGAAAGCCGCGAAGCGCTTTTACGGAGTGCGCGGGGACAGCTTGCAGAAGATAGCGCCATCAACCACCGAAGATGAGTGAAGTGCAATAAAGAAGCTGTTTGCAAACTGTGTGCACGTATGTTAATTGCAAAAGGTTAAGCTACCTAACTTTTCTTCTTTTGCATTACCACATTTTTGCTCATCCTGAAAGTTCTCGTAAAATTTACCCCGCATAATAAACGCACTCCCAACTTTGCTTCGATTTTTCAGGAAAAAAAGTGCGTTCATTATGTGAGTATATACGGTATAAGCTAATTTTAAACACTGGTAAATAAGACCCCTAACTAATTTTAGACACTGATAGAAAAACCCCACAACTATGCTCAAAGATGGTGAGAACTTCATTTTTCACTCAATATCAGCAGCCAAACTTCCCTATCCTCTCCTACTACCGTGCCAGCTGAATTCCGTTTGAAGCGCAAGTATTTTTGCCCCTCAAATGTAAATACTTGGCATATCGGAAAATGAAAATTGTGCATTGCTGTCGAACATATAATGTTTCGCAGAGTACTGATGCCGGCATCTCTGGTAGAACTTGTGTGGTGACGTGTAAACATGTAAAAGTGCTTGACGTCGCAAAAATTAATGAAATGAATAGGATGGTGGATTTATGCGTTCTCTGTTTGTGTGGGATAGGGATGGCTGTGGGCTGAACTGATGTTTTTTTTTTTTTTAGGTGCTAACCAACTCATGGACTAGAACTGTACTGGCCACATAGAATGAGAGTTGACAGAGGTTGATAATACTAGTATGCTGAAGCACGTGCGCTTCTGTGGCCTCGCGGTTAGCGCCGTGCGCTGTGGAGCGAGAGGTCGCCCGTTCGATTCCGCGCGTCAGAAAATATTTTTCTGAATTATTTT
>JALIZH010026383.1:0-24883 GCA_030522465.1 Rhipicephalus appendiculatus
AAAGGATAGGGGTAATTTAATTTCCAGTCATGTGTTACTATGGACTCACGTTTGCGAACCCACCCAACCTTACTTTTCGGTGAATTTGATAAACAGGGGGAGGGGGGGGGCTCCTCTGTTAGTTACTAGCCCACGCGTATACATGCTCTTCTAGTCTGTTTGCCACCCTTAATCTCCCTTTCTCGCCAGGCCGCCTAACATGATCTTTGTTTTCTTCGGGTACATCTTTAATCCGGCTTCTTTCATTTACATCACCAGCATTTTTTTTTCGTGGTTCGTCACCGTCATTGCCGAAAAGCGCGATATCGTCCACAAAACACAAGTAGCTATGATATTCTTCATTAATTCTTAATCATATTTTTTTCCCGTTCTATGTTTTTAAATATTTATTCTGAATGTGCCGTGAATAACATTGAAATGATTGTAACTCTTCGCCTGACCCCACTCTCGATTCTCAATATTTTCGCGTTTTTCATGAGTAGTACGGTGGCTGTGGGATCGTTTTAGATGTTGTCTACGGTATCTATAGATGTTTAGGTGTTCCTTTATGGCATCATTATTCCGGAACTGCTGGCGTGTGTTCATATGTGTGAATAAATTTCTGTTTATCACTTTGCAAATGTGTTGCTCCTTCATTACCTAGACGCATGCGTAATTGATGCAGCAGGACTTTCATTCTTTTAGTTGTTTTGGAGACAATATTGACTTTCCTTCTCGGCCTTGCACGGTTCCACAGAATTTTGGTTCTCAATGCTACGCTAAGACCCAAATAGGTCGTTCTGCTTACGACGTATTTACCGAATACGGCGCCATTGGTAATCGATGAATGCCGTTGTGCCGCGAATAGGTTTCTTTAGCACTGCTGACTTAAAGTACAGTAATCACAGGAACACCGAACTATGCATGGTCGGCGCGCAGCCGTTTCACTTTATAACACGCGTATCAGCCTTTCTAATCAAGCTACTGTACGCATCGAGCAACTACCACCGGTGTCCCCATCTAAACTGGCTACGTGCAGACTACAACGGCACATTCTACAACGGCACAGCACCTTACTCACCGCACGGTAAATTACCATAATAACGAGTGCTAACCGTCGCACCGGCGGCTTCCCGACGTCGGCGAGGCTGACACCACGCCGGCATCAGCCAGCTTACATAGGCCCAATGACGGCTTTCCATCATCTGCTGAATAACGGCAGGCCGGTCTCGGACCGACGCTGGCACGGCCGAACGCCGGCAAGCCCCCATCGGGCCAACGCCGGCTAGCCCTCATCGGCCCAACGCCGGCTAGCCCTCATCGGCCCAATGCCGGCTAGCCCTCATCGGCCCAACGCCGGCTAGCCGACATCGGACCGATGTGGGTGAAAGTAGCGCGAGCGTCATTTGCCGACATGGGGCCAATATTGCCGCCGACGTTAGCCGATGTTGGGCCGAGATCGGTCCAATGCCGGCGTGCTGCCTGGGTTGACGAGCCAAAGAGGCATTTTTTATCTATGAATGCCATTCCCACCTAATTTCCGAACTCTTCTAAGCACCTCACACGGCCAAGTAAACCCAGAAAGCCGCCCCGGAATAGAGAACCTCCTATGCAAGCGCCGAAACGATGTCGTGAGGAAGTCGGCAACATCGATGCAACGCATAGGAGTGTACACTCACAGAAGTAGAGGGAGTACTTGAAGAGCAGGGCAACTGCATTACTCTCGCCAGAATTCTTTAACTCCGTGGGGGAGTAGCGCAGAGTTAGCCGCCGAACGTACTCTTTCCTTGAAGGAAGAGTAAAAGAGGCTGCGAACGCTCTGCTACTCAGACGGAGTTCCCAATCTATGCAACTCTCGTGCCGATGCGGCGTGAATGGGGTCTGTTACTCCGTCCTTAGCGGACGAAGTATACAATGTAGCGCCTGCATGTGACCACCGCGACGCCTCAAAGCAATATAACTGTCTCGTAACCATACGCCTTTGAGCGTAGACGCCACAGATGCAAGTTTATTGCGTCAAGTTAGTAGAATAACTTTCAGTGATGACAAAAGTATGGTTTTGTGATTGTGAACGTTTCATTCCGAAAACGCCAACAGCGCGCGGCACCTTCGAAGCAAGGAACAGCGCCAACTTCTAACTCGTCGCCAAAAATTAGTTTATGGCACAGGCTAATTGGAGTAACGTAGACACTCGAGACATTCGTAAAAAAAAAGAAAAAAAAACTGCCTTACAAAAAAAAAAAAACTTCACCAGCAGAATTTGACCTCGCCACCTCCCGATTACCAGGCGAGTACTAGCTCTACCACCACGCAACGTCTCACAGCGCTGACTGCACCGTAAACAAACTGATGAAAACAAAATTAGCCGTTTCGCTTCACGGGTCGCATTCTGAACACAGACGCGATTGTCTTTCCCAACTAAACCTTGCGTCTTCATGAGATTAAAACTGCTGCCAGCCACACATGACATGCGGCTATGGCCAACAGCGCCAACTTTCGTTCAGGATTCTTAACATGGGAAAACAAAATATACAAAAATTACAAGGATCTGGGGCGGATTATCAGCTGTTACTGCCGAGTACAAGAGCCGTTTCTCGCTCTTTCCGTTGGTTGACGTGCACAGAAGCTTTATGTCGACTGTAATGTGGTTCGATAAGTACGCGCGCATTTGATTGAATAATCTGTATTTTCTTGTGCAAGCGACGGTATGCTAGTGCAGCAGCTGTGTCAGTGTGCAGATTTGCATTGCTATACCGATAGCTGCAACTACCTAACCGATCGCTAAAAATCAAATTGAATGCGCAGGAAAGTATGCCTTCATGTTACTTCAATAAGGCGTACCAAGTGACAAGCCTGTGTTTTCACGTATGAGTCAGCGAAGTGCCGGGGAGTGCGCCCGGCGGCCATCTGCGGCGGCCTGTGTGCACTGGCTGAAAGCGCGTCGCATCGACGCTCATCGCTCCTTGTGCGGACACCGTACACAAGAAACAATGGTTCAGTCAGGTTAACCGATGCCAAAGCTCTACTGTAGTCATTATTACTCCGCGGAATCGCGTATGATTAAGCCCAGAAGCGCCGATGACATGTACACGGACTCGGCCGGTACGCTAGGCCTACCTTCGCTGGGGGTCGTACTCGTACGGGTCGTATTTGGTTGGCCCGGTCTCGGTGCAAGTGGCTCGCGAAGGTTGAGGTTTGCGCATTTCTCAAGCCTCTTACTATCCCATTAAAGTGTAGCCGAGGTAAGCAAAACTGTAAAGATTGCCAGAGATGCGCTTGAGATGTAGTTTTGCCGACCGGCGTTGTTTTTCTGGCGTAGTTGTAGTACATGCCGCAGCACCGCAAGTCGGATCGGACGCCGGATCGTAACGTTCGTAGATTATTCCTCGGCCAGCTCTACTGAAAGATTGTCCCAACTATATTTGTAAGCGCGTAGCTACAGCTCCCAGGCTTAGGCATTAGCGGCTGAACCACATTGAGCCGATATGACAGAATGGCAGCTGATAATTGAAATTTAACGAAAATTGCGTTGATTGTTATGTAGTTTTATAGTAAAAGGCAGACGTGCCTACAGTGATCCTAACGATTACCAGATACTTACACGGGCTTGGCGTATGTTTGTCTTTCAATACGCACAATAGAGATGTTGCGCCACCGGCACTAGAAGGGGGGCCAGACATCGTGGGTATATATACCGGTTGCTGACCGTATGGTTGTCCGTAGCGCGAGCGGTATATGTTCAGTGTTGCTGTGTTGTGTACGATTGTAATGTGTGTGCCGATGCCTGTCCCGTATATGTGACGTAAGCTTAAAAATCTCAGCCTGTTCACTGTTGCATTGTAAAAAATGTTCGACAATTTTTTTTTACATTTGTCCTAGCAGAAAGAGTGATTCTACTCTTGGAGGGAGTTGATGTACTCTAGCCAGATCAGATTATAAAATTCTGTGAGAGTACCGTAACTCCCGCAGAGAGTGTATGCACTCCATTTCAGAAGCGTGACTTTACTCTGGCGAGAGAGCTTGTTCACTCTCGCTCAGCCAGAGTACCAGTACTCTGTCGGGAGAGTGTGCCTACTCTGTGCAACAGAGAGTTCTCAGCACTCCTGAAAAGAGAGTGAAATATGGGACAAGCGTTTACTCCCGCAAAGGGAGTCGCTAGCACTCTCTTGGGGCTGTGAGTGTACAGGGTTCACCATCAGGGGGGGGGGGGGGGACGATCATCGCAGCCCGCCCCATACTAAGTCAAAGTATTGGGAAGATTTTGTGCCCCCCCCCCCTCCTCAGGCGAGTAAGGAGAACGACCAACCTTGCTTCAAACAGTAAAGCGCTTCCCCTTGAATTATCATAAAACCTGTCCCTCCTTATTTCGTTTTTTCCCTTTCGGTAGTTACTGAGAGCCGGCTTTTTTTCCATCGCTGTCATCGAATAAGTCCTCTCCGCCTCCCTGACTTTTCGCTTAATGCTCTTTGTTGCCATATCGCCCACACTGCTAGCCGTATATTTAGTGGTGAGCCTCCTAGTTCTTTTTCTCCGCTGCGTGTCAATGCTTTTTCTATACAAATACCTGAAAAATTTCTCTGCCCATCTACTCTCCTTCATTTTCCTGAGCCTCTCTTCAAATCTCATTTTGCTCTGAGCTTGCCTCACTTCAAAGCCTGTCTATCCCATATCATCCTTTACAGCCTCATTTGTCGTCTTCCCGTGAGCGCCCAACGCGAGGCGTCCCACAGTCATTTGGTTTACATCCATTCCTGATTGCACTTCTGAATTCATGCACACCACTGAGTTCCCAAATGTAAGCCCCGGAACCATCACACCTTTCCACAGCCCTCGAATCACCTCGTACCTATTGTATCTCCATAATGCTCTGTGCTTCAAAATTGCAGCCTTCCTCTTTCCATTTGCTACCGATGCTTTCTCTTGTACCTCCATATATCTATCCCGTACATTTACCCATACTCCGAGGTACTTGTACGGGCCTACCCTCGGTATTTCTTGGCGCTGTATTAAGACCGCATGGTCTTCGTGATCATTGAATACCATCAATCCACATTTTGTTGCACTAAATCCTAGTCCTAGAGCCTCGCCTTCCCTTCCGCATATATCTGCCAGCCGCTGTATATCATCTTGACTGTCCGCAAATAAGACAATATCGTCAGCATAAAATAGACCTGGAAGCTTCTGCTCAACCATCGAGCCGGCCTGTTTGTGTGACAGATTAAACCCAATGTTGCTACCTTCTAGCGCTTTTTCCATCCTCACCATGTACAGCATGAATAACAGCAGGGACAAAGGACATCCCTGTCACAGCCCCTTGCTAATTTCAACGCTGTCCTTGCTACTTTTTCCTTCCCATTCTACACAAACTGTATTTTATCGGTATATCTCCCTCAAACGCTGTATACAGTCGTCACCTATGCCCACTTCCTTCAATATATCCCACAAAATTTCCTGATTAACATTGTCATATGCCCCAGTTATGTCTAGATAAGCTAGTGTGACCGTTGGCCGCAGTGCCATCTAACGGCTTGCAGCAGAGTGCGCCCGGGAGACCGAACATTTTGTGGCCGCTCAGTCGCGCGCATCATAGAGTAACATACAAATTACAAGAGTGGACACTCCGGCCTAAAACGGCGGAGCACGGCCGCCTGGATCGGCGCGTGCGCCGATGATCCAGGCGGCCGTGGGCGGATCTACGCAGCTTCATGTCGGCCGTTAGAGGGCAATACGTCCTCCCTGTCTTCAAGTGCATGCGCGTACTTATCAACTTTAGTCCCTTTTCTAGTTTCAGTATACATCTACTTGCAGCACTGCGGCTTTGAATTTACCTTTTTAGGGGTGGAGCTCCTCTAGCCGGGGCTCTGTCTGCCGTCGGCGTAGCCCGATGACGATGACGCTGCCATCACGGCTCAGCACATGCAAGGTAACGATTATACGCCATGACGATGACGACGATGAAGATGAAGCATCTATAAACGAGGCCGTCCCGCCATCGCACCATTGTCCGCCGCAGCCAGATGACGATGACGATGATGCTGCCATCACGGCACAGCCCATGCAAGGTAATCATTATACGCCCGTCCGTCCACAGCACATGCAAGGTATGCAAGGTACCCACTGTACGCCTACCGTGACTTTCATGAAGTAGGGAAGCACCCACTATGCGAAACAGAACGCTGTAGTATAATAAGGTCTTCAACCACCACCACAGTCACAAGACTCATGGACGAGAGCACAGAGTGGCTGCTTAGCAATGGCTAGGCAGGTGGTGGGTGCAAACAAAGAATAACACGCAATACTGGTGGTATGTGTCGCTCAGGTTGACTCCATTGCATGATCTTGCTTGCATGTGCTGTGGGCCACCATCGGTCCACGGCACATGCAAAGTATTCAAAGTACCCACTATACGCCCACCGTAACTTCCATGAAGTAGGGATCCACACATTCACTTTCTGCCATCACGGCACAGCACATGGAATTTACCTACTATACGTCATAACGATCAGACGACACATTCTCTTTCTGCCCGCGAGGCCTTTCTCATTGGTCCCGTTAGAGGGGCAGCTGTGCTATCATTTAAAGGGCGCCCGCCAGAAGGCGTGCCGAGACCACCAGGGAGTCATCCGCTACCGTCACTACTCTGCCGTCGGCACCAGCGAGCACGCGATGAAGGACTACATGCGGGAACAAGTACTTCTCTACGTGCCGTTCACAAGCGAAACATTGGACGTATTAGGAAGATACCTCACCGCTTCTAAGCGACGCGAGTATAACCCCCCAGCCAACGACGCCATTCTGGCCCAGCTCATCGAGCAATATCAACAAGAACAAGGCTCCCGATCAGTCCCCACCGCAGACGAAGATCCTACTACTGCCGCCGCCAACGCCATCGTGCACCATCACCAACAACGAGACGATGCGGACCTGCTTCCTACTTGATGCCACTCGTCAAAGACACCAGTCCGTGTACCGCGGTGCGAAAGTGTCAAGCTTATGCGCACGACGAACGTCGAGCAGTACGAGCTGCTCCGGGAGATCATCCACAGGCAGACCACTCTCGCGGCACCTACGCGGCGCGTTTTCCGCGTTTTCCTAACAGAACCAGCCGGATGTGGCAAGTTAGTTCTACGCCTGGTGATGGATGTTTACAAACGATACATCAACGCAGGTCCGTAGAACCCGTTCGTCATCTGCACTGGAAAGGCGGCGGTGGTATTAGGAGGAACCACCGTCCATTCTGCTTTCAAGGTCTCCAGCAGCAAGACCACGGACGCTGGGTTAAACGACAGCGAGCTGAACACCTTCCGCGTGGCCTTTCTTCACGTCAAGTGTATCATCGTGGACGACGTCAGAATGCTGCCCGTCGACAACCTCTATGCCATCGACTGCCGTCTCCGCAAGATTATTCTACAGATCAACGATCCCTTCGGATGCCTAGACGTAATTAGATGCGGTGACTTGCGGCGGTTGCCACCCGTCAGGGTGAAGGAGGCATTGGATTCTTCGGCCTTATCCTCAAGTAGCAGTGCCTGGATTACTTCCCTCTAGTGTGGGTCGTGCGCCAAGCCGACGCTTCCTTCTCGGCTCTGCGTACAAAGATCGGAGATGGCAAGCCGCTGGACGAACAAGAGGTCCAGCTGCTGGAGAGCCGCTTCGTAACCGCCTTGTGTCGCTCACCTTCGGCCATTCGCATCTTCTACTAGAACGACGAGGTGAACAAGTTCAACGCGTTCCTTGCCTCTCAGCAAGGAGGAGGCGAAGAAGTTGTTCGAGCTGAAGACACGTAAATCGAGTGCACGACCCAAGAAGCCATGGAAAAGGCAAAGGTGGCTACAATGCCCCACACAGAATTTGGCAACTTATCAATGAAGATTGTCATCGTCCATTACAAGCCCTACATTATCACTACCAACACTGATGTCCAACAATTCACGTCCAACACGATCCCGTACTGACAGCAGCGGACGTGCTCTGCTTCATGGAAACTTGGAATAGCGCAAATCCCAAAATCAAAAGCTACGACGCGGTCGCCTGCATCGATGAATCGGAAAGTCCTGCGGGATGTGTCGGCATCTACGTCAAGCTACCTGAAACGGCCGAGGAACTCAAACTACCCCTAACCAACCAGAGCCACAACGCGGAACACAACGCGGAACTCGGAACTGGTCATCACGTACATCGACAATGCAAACACGGCCCCTTCGTGCTCGTCATTGCTGACGACTGGCTAGTCCCACACATGATGTCCCGCTACGAACTAGCGACCTGCATCGACATCGCCTTCGCCAACTTTCCACTACATCTCATAATTCAAGATCCCCACTTCACTGACCACAAAACCGTAATTTTCAAAGCTAAACGGGTCCCAGGGCTCATTGAGAACAACCGTCCTTTGTGATCAGTAACGTAAAACAATTGTACATTATCTATATGATTGCATCTATATGGTCTTATGTATATAATTGCAACGATGTGTAAATTAATAAATATTGTCTATATATGTGTATATACAATCACCCTATAACAACATCTCACGTCTTAAAAGATGTGTGGAGCGAACGTTTTACGGTTTTATCGATGAGCGTTGGAGCTTCGCCCCACTCATCAGCATTCACTTCGTGGAGATGGCGTGGATTTTTTTTCCAGTGGTGTGATGCCGCCAAGCTGTTGTGTGCCACTGAGCAGCTCGAACGCGATTAGAGACGGTACTGTGAATTACCACGTATTCTCCTGCGATGTACAGTGTCGGGAAGCGTATTATTCGTAATAGGAACCTTCTTTTTGTCACAAATAAGCGCCAAATCAGACGTGCGGCGCCGCTTCCAGACGACCGCATCAAATCACGGCCGCGCCGACGGTCGCGCGCAACGAGAAAAGAAAACAAGTATCAAAATACCACCTAGGCCGCGCCCTTGCTCTCTACATCGAAGACGCCGTCGCGACAGCCTAACGCCCGCGCATATCGGGAGAATTCGAGACATCATAGCGGCACGGGCACTGGATGAAAAAAAGCGCACGGTATTGGAGCCTCTTTTGGGGGCCGACCGCCGCAGACGGACCGACGAGATGAATCCCTTTCCCTTAGCTGTTGCTGTGGTACGCGCCGAGCAATAACTTGGATTGTTCGCGAAGCCGGGAAGGATACAAACGAGAGGTGACGGAGGGTACACTCTAAGCACGGTAACGTTTACTAAAGGTGCACAATTTCACAAATTTGTGTACCTATAAAATAAAAAGTCATCTAGTAACCTTTGCATAATTAACCTCTATTGAAAGTGCACAAATTCACTTTTAACACAGACGTTACAGAAATAACCTTTAGTACCGGTGCACAATATCGAGCGTTCTCACGTAAAAATAGAGGTTACGTTGCATAGTACAGGGTATACTGTTCACACAAAACGGCTAGCAGGAGATTTTATACGGCCACCATTCTGCGCCTCTTTTTTCCTTCGGTCTTCTTTCTTCGACGCATTCCAGGAGGTTACGCTCATCGCATGCATTGATCAGCCAGGTGTACCGCAGCAACGGAAGCACGGCTTTCCACTTTTTGGCACTTCTTGCTGCGCGTGCCTCGGCTTCTTCTGTTTTTTTTTTTTAGCGCTTCCTTCTGCGGTTTTGATACACTGTCTATATACGTGCGCTAAGAAATGCGAACCTTTCCAGAGGACGTCACATGCAAGGTTCTTCTCGAAACACTACCGCTGGTGCATTGTAATAATTCAAGTACATGACTGCTCGTGAAACGGGACAATCGCGGTGAGCGATGCCGAACGCGTCCCCTTCACTCGTTAGAAGAGGGAGCCAAAAAAACATTCGCATACAAGAGGAGACTTCAAGTTGGCATGCACTACAGTAATGATGCCTCCACCGCGATTATTTTGAAATGTGGTCAACCCGTCCATCAATGAGAACCAGCGATTTTATAACATTATCATGATATACGTGTCAGGCTATCCTTTCTTGGTCCAACTTCTACGCAGTTGAAGCAATACGTCGGCGTGAATATGACACTTGAATTGTTTTCCTCCTGCTCATGAACATTCATTGACTGTGCGATTCGTGCTTATCAAACTACGTGTTATGCGATAATAATGAATAATCATCGATTTGTTACAGGGTTATTTGCAATTTTGTTCACCCACGAATATCTGAATCAGCAATGGAAACGCGGATACTGACAAAACGTGAAGTCGACCAAGCAGAGAAGCTGCTGAAGGCGGAAAGTGAAGTGCACGGAGAATTAATATTGCTCCTCGCGGTGAAGAGTAGGCAAAATAGCTATACAAACCGCTCGCCATACGCCGCGTTGTCAGTTTTACGTATACTTATCACAAAACCCAAAGAAATGTCTGAAATGATCGTGTAATATGTAGCTGGCAGGTACGTGTGAGCATATTATATGCGAATGCTGAATGACATTATCAGAATGTCACTCAGTAAGTATAAATATATGAATGTGCACAAATACAATAATTCCACAGTGCATATGAAGAACTGGAACGCTGTTTTTTTTCGAGAGATGCAAATTGTAATGTTTACATTTCTACGTAATTGGATCAAGAGAGGATCCTTATCTGACACACATGGCACAACTTATAACGAAGAATATCTGTCAATCACCTGATCTGCTTAATTATTGGTTTAGGGGCAGACCACATTTGAACGACACGATGCTTGCGGTCGAAGGTGTGACGTTATGATGCATGCAAGATCTAAGCCAACTCCAAAGGACATTGCTTTGTGTTTTTTCGTGGGATAGAGGAAAGGCACGTCTCTCGCCACGGACACCGCAACTGTCGTGCTGTAAGCAGACATGTCCCAGAATTATTCCAAAGCTCCAGCGTGTGTATTCAGAAAAGGGCAGGCCACATGACATCCTCCGTGAAAGTTCTCATCAATATGTGTACATATTTGTACGCTACATAATAAAGCCGCAGAAAGAAGTACGACAGATTAGGCATGCACAGAAAGAAGCACTAAAGGAAGAGCCACGCTTCTTTTGCTAGGCGACACTTGGTTGGGCTGATCATGCGCGCAACGACTGGTCCGGATTGTGTCTAAGAAAGATCGAAGGAAAAAAAGAGGCACATACCCTTTGTCCGGCTACACCTGGGTTGGTGGAGCACGACAACCCGTCCTGCTAATATAGCGACAAGTTGGGCGGCGGCACCTTTTGATGCGCCCGCTCGTACGAGCGTGGGACCCGCCACCTTCTCACGTCAGGGGAAGGGACACCTTGGTGTCGCCGGTTAAGTGTGGTGGCCACGCCCCGGTCGAGGAAGTTGACCTGGGCGAGTGTGGGCGGCACCATCGAAAGTGGCGTGCGCCGTTTGTTTGGGCAAGGCAAGTTTGGGGGCCGTACCCCAATCGACGGATCGGGGAGGAAGAAAGGCTCAGTCTGGTTTGAGCGGCGACACTGCTAGGCAGTGCTCGGGCCTCCCGAGGTGACGATGTAGTATGTAGCCGACCAGATTGTGTAAATGCTTGTAAATAAGTTTTCTTCTGTTTTGTAACCACTGCTGTACATAAAAAAAGCATTCGAAAATCTCCAAGCCTCTGCTCCCAAGTCGTCCCAAAGACCGTCTCCGACGGGGCACTTCGAGTGCGGAATTCATCAGCCTGGTTGTCAGCCTCTGGCTGAATCGCGGGTCCTTGGACCGCGGGTAAAGAACCCAACTTTACTGGTGGTATTGTTCGTTCGCACCGACGCCAACGGCCTCCCCCGACTCGCTGGTTTCCCCAAACCTTACAGGGAGCAAGGGAGCCGATGTTCGGGAAACACGCAACACCTTGCATGTGGTAGAACAGTGAACTCTCACTTGAGTGATCTCGAAGAGACCCATAGAAATAGTTCACTTAACTGAAAGTTCACTAAACTGAATATTCACTAGAATACAGAGGAACATTGAGAACAGCATAAAAGAAGTCTCAGCGATGCCTCTTGCGACGCGAATCTGACAGCTCAGAAGCAGGCGCTGATTTCCCTAGATGACGCCTTTGAACTCTGTTGGTTGTTGCATGCGGACGGAAATGACGCTGAAGAAAGGCGGAGCGGCCGCTGCTCTTATATCACATTTACAGCATGGGTCACTGGCGTCGTGTGATGTGCCAGCGCTTCTGAGGTTGGTGTTATTGACTCCGACCTCAGGTCAATGATGACACAATGTTGGCTTAGGAAGTCGATGCGAACTATCGCAACCTTGGAGAAATGTTGCAGTATACAAAGCTCACAGGATAATCGGGTTATTGATGGTGACTGTTGCAGTGCAGACTCCAGCAGGCGTTATTAGATGGCCTGCCGTGGTCCAAATTTCGTAGCCTTCCCAATGAGTCCTAACTTTCTTCAACTTCGTGGCGAATGACCCACTGATGACCGAATTGTCTGCTCCAGTATCGACGAGGACGGTGACCACGTGGCCGTCGATTAGCATGTCGAGATCCCTAGATCGTCGCCTTGCGTTGCAGTTAGGTTGTGGCGTCGGATCACGGCTACGTCGGTTTGCTCCGCAGCTTCCACGTGGCGTCGTGAGGTCTTCTTCCGGCCGCGAAGTTTCGACTTCAGGGCTCTGTCAGGCTTCCGGCGTGTTCTTCAGATTTCGTCGCGGCGTCGGCGTCGGCGGAGATTCGGTAGTTCGTCGCACAGCAACCGCAACTCCGTCGATTGCATCCCTTAGTTTTCCGTATATGGGCTCACTGAACGGCCCCGGTTTGGGTGGCTGTACAGCTGTCGTCCCTGAGCAGACTGGTAGCGTCCAGGTGTAGGCGAACGCGACGGACATCCAGGTGTCCATTGAGTGATGGCCAAGTAGTCGGCGATGTTGCGCGGCCGCACATCGCGCTGTGGAGGCAGTGCAATGACGGCAAGGCTGTGTAGGCCCATCTGGCCGCACTGGCAACGGCGGTAGGTGTGGCCTGCTTCCCCGTAGTGGTAGCAGAGTCGGTGGTTGTCAGGGGGCACGCGAAACGTCAGTTTTCCTTGGCGCTGCGCTGTCCAACATGCGAATGCTAAGGCGGCTATGGTGGCTGTGACATCCGGCGACGGTAGTGCCGCTGTGCGGTGTCTTGACGTGGACGCGGAGGAGGAGCGTCGCGTCGGGCTACTGCAGCATAGCTCATGGCCTGTGGCTCAGCCTGCGATGGTGCAGGTGCTCCGAGAAATTGCTGGACTTCATTGTGTTCGACGTCGGCGATCGGGTCCACTTGGGCCCGGGAGGATGGCAAAAATTGCCGCAGGTCTTCTCGTACAATGCCTTTGATAGTCTCGCGCAGGTCGTCGGACTGCAGTGCCTGATCCTCCCCGTAGGTCTTGATGGGAATGCGGCGGTCGTACTGCCTCTTACGAATTTCAAGCGCTTCTTCAATAGTAGTGGCCTCCGAGACGAATTCAATGACCGCTTTAGGTGGCTTACGAAGAACGCGGGCAAACAGTTCCTTATTGACCCATCGCTTAAGGAAGCGGATCTTCTCCTCGGACATAGCGGGGTAAGCATGGCGAAACAGGCGGACCATTTCTTCAGTGTACATGCCGACGTTCTAGTTCGTCAACTGTACACGAGTCTCTAGTAGGGCTTCAGCTCTTTCCTTCTGGACGATGCTCGTGAAGGGGTCGAGGAGAGCAACGCGATAAAATTCCAAGGTCGTCAGCGTGGCCTCCCGGTTCTTGAACCATGTCGGAGCGGCGTCTTCCGAGGCGAAACACCCTTGCCGCAGCTTGTCGTCGTCAGTCCAGTTGTTGAAAAGGGCGACGTGGTCGTACCTTTCAAGCCAACTTTCCGGGTCTTCGAGCGATGACCCCCAGAAGGTCGGTGGCTGCTTTGGCCGATGTAGTAGCACAGGTGCAGGCGCCGCGGGTGCTGTCATAGTCGCTGATCTGGGGATTATAGCCGCGTTCTTCCTGTTCTTCTCGGGTATGGGTCCCTACTTTGGCGGCAGTCCTCCTTGTTTGAGGCTAGCTCGATGATCCGCAATGCCTTTGGTGTCTTGTTGGCTTTGGCTTGGACCAACACCAAGGAACCAGCACCTCCACCAGATGTCACGGGGTCGTGACCTTGACGAAGGCAGCAGTCAGCTTGTCCAAGTTGAAACTCTTTATATCGCCGAACTTGTGGCCGGAGACTCAAACTACAGTAAGCACTGCATGCTGTACACTGAAATCGGTCAACAGAGCATCGGCCATAGATAATCAGATCCGCGGCAAGCAGCGTCGGCATTTATACACGCGGCACCAAACAGTCGGGCGTTATCGCTAATGGCCGTGTTTGTTCTAGAATAAATTAAGGTGTTCGCGTTTACGCGCGCAAGCATAACAGATGATTCTTAAGTAATCTATAATGCTTTCAGCCATTCTGGCTCGGTTGGCGCCAGGCATTATCTGCACGTGCAATGGGCCGGTAACGTAAAACAGAAACAAAGCAGTGTGTGTGGCAGTATATAGGCTTAGAATGTGAAGAGGACAAAACAACATTCGCATTGTGAATTGTCGTGGTATATGCCAGGGTAAGTGCTAAAAAGGTACTTGTCGGATTGTAATAGAAAAACGTTTTTCGTATAAATTACAATAATGTGACACTTACGAACCGCGCCACAAATGTAGCAGTTATTTTCGGTGATAATATATGTATTCAATCCACCTGGCTTTCTCGCTGTGTTGATAATGTTTGCTTCAACTCACTTTTCTGCCGTCTAAATCGCGTGATCACATCAGTAAGCCTGGTGGCCTCCAGGCAATCTTCCTCTCATTTCCTGATTCAACGCCTTCTAGATTATTTTCGTCTTGCGCTTTCATCAATGTTGAGGAGAAAAGACGTGCTCTCGTATTTCCTTTTCAAAGGTGTGTTTGTCGCTTACAGGTTTCCACCAGTTTATTTGCCATACGCGGAAAAAAAGGTATTTTCACGGTCAGAATTGGGACTCTATGTGACGTCTTTGTAACTTGTTCCCATAGGTCAGAATTGGGATTCAACAACTTATTTGTCACGAGTTCGTAATGTTGAAACGCATGTAACAACACCAATGTACAATTTTGTTTTAGCGTAGCACATTTTTTCAACAGACTTAGGTAGCGAAGCTAATGGTTTTAAAATTAATTAAACAAAGTATTCTAAAAATTATTTTTCCAGATATATTTTCGAAAGCATGTCGTAGCAAAAAATTGCAAACGGCGCATGTCTTGGCGTCTGATATATTGTTCATTTTTAAACGCCGTTTTATTGTACTTCTCCTTTGTAGTCGTTGTTGCCTAGACGGACGTTCTTGACAGCACACACACCCACAGTTTCTCCGAAATCGTCGTTCCTTGGTACACAAGTACAGTTGCCACCAGGTATGCTAGCGCATGGTGTGTCACGTTTAGGATTGCACTGCAAGAAAACAAAAAAGCTGTATTTGACCGCATTATAGCTGAGTGAGCGATTTTAGGGAAGTTTTCATTTAGGGTGAAGTAAATTGATCATTCTGCACTGTTTACTGAATAAATATGGAATGCCTTTCAAGAAAGGCACACTGGGATAAGGCGAAACTAGCATTTTACAGTTATGTTTACAACGTTTCTGAAATGCCTTTCATTCTATATTAGTCTTTGAAATGCGAAGATTGTCTTAGCTTTTGGATCTATCTATCTATCTATCTATCTATCTATCTATCTATCTATCTATCTATCTATCTATCTATCTATCTATCTATCTATCTATCTATCTATCTATCTATCTATCTATCTATCTGTCTGTCTGTCTGTCTGTCTGTCTGTCTGTCTGTCTGTCTAGACGACTATATGTTGGTGATCTCGTGTTCGCCTTCTTAATTTGGTATATACCAAAACTGCCATGGAGGACGTGCGTGTATCAAAGGCGCGATTCACAGGTCCTCACATCACTGAAGAGACTTCCCTGTCGCGTACGTCACGAAATTATTTCCGCCATTCACGCGTCACGCAAGTGATTCATAATCGATATAAACCCACGTTCTGGAAATATTTACGCACCAGCGCGAAGCAGCCCTTGTAGGAGAAAATTCGGTGCCGGTGTCGTCAGCGTTGTCGATGGGCGAAAGATGCCAATGGAAGCGCAAGTAGTGAAGAGGACCTAGAAACGCTCGGGCGTCTGTTGCTATGTGCGTGATATGCGGTCGAGTTCGACCGGCGCTCCCGCGACTGTCGTCAGTATCTTAAAATAAATCGTTACACTAAACTGATGGAGGTTGCTGCAATTTCCGACCTCAGCCTGGAACTTCGCAGCCGAACATTGTCAGGTGCTTCAACCGCTGCAATAACCGACATTCTCAAGAATCAGCATGAAATCGCCGCTGCTTGCTACACCAGCGGCGTCATCCAAACGTACCGATACCCTCCTATTGTTGGGGAACAGGTGAGGCTGGCGTAGGAGATTGGCTTTACACCTCTGAGGGGCGTCTCTGAGAACAACTACTGGAGTGACCCGGCGAATCCACGTGTGGTCATATTCTGTCGTGCTGATGTCGCCAACCTCTGTTTTCAGAATCACGTGCTTGAGTTCCATACCTGGTCCAATTTCAAAGCAACGTTCGCGGAAGTTTTCGGCCACCGTCACGGTGGTGCAGTGGTTATGGTGGTCGACTGCCGAACCGAAGGGGGCGGGCTTGAAGCCCGGCCGCGGCGGCTGCATTTTCGATGG
This sequence comes from Rhipicephalus appendiculatus, assembly GCA_030522465.1. NCBI lineage: Eukaryota > Metazoa > Arthropoda > Arachnida > Ixodida > Ixodidae > Rhipicephalus > Rhipicephalus appendiculatus. Next base: position 16,629 of record JALIZH010026383.1, read on the forward strand.
AGGCGAAAATGCGAAAATGTTTGAGGCCCATGTACTTAGATTTAGGTGCACCTTAAACACAGTTGCCGTTGGTGGCTACTTCGCGCTAAATTGGCTACCTTAGTACCCCGTCTGGCTACTAAAATATGTGGTTGGTGCCATATCTGCTTTTAGGGGTGAAGCTCCTCTTAGTCTAATCTTGTCCTGCGTCCGGCGCAACCGGCAGTATCTCGTGATGACGATGACGCTGATGACCATGAAGAATAAGCGCGTTCCAGACCACCTCTAGTTCCCATCGTGTGCACCGAGGAAGCAGAGCGTCCCGCAGGGGGTGTGGCCATCTATGTCAAGCAGAACACTGTAGTACAATAAGGCCGTCCACCACCACTACAGTCACTAGAGTCATGGCCGAGAGCATAGAGGGGCAGCTTAGCAGTGGCTAGGCAGGTGGTGTCTGTGGCCCAGGTTGGGTCCAAACGCTCACCCCCCTTTCTCTCCTCTAGGAATCCTCTACTGTACGGAGCGGCGCGCGTCCCCTCTCTCTCCTCTCCTACGCTCACCCCCCTTTCACTCCTCTAGGAATCCTCTACTCTACGGAGCGGCGTCCGCGCTCCACATCCCCACAGCGGATGTGCGTCCTTTACTCCTCTCTCTCCTCTACGCTCACCCCCTTTCTCTACTCTAGCAATCCTCTACTGTACGAAGCGGCGCCCGCGTCCTACACCCCTCCAGAGCATGCGTGTACCCTCCCCCTTTCTCTCCTCTAGGAATCCTCTACTGTACGGAGCGGCGCGCGTCTCCTCTCTCTCCTCTCACCCCCTTTCTCTCCCCTAGGAATCCTCTAATCTAGGGAGCGGCGTCCGCGCTCCACATCCCCACAGCGGATGTGCGTCCTCTCCTCCTCTCTCTCTCTCCTCTACGCTCACCCCCTTTCTCTACTCTAGCAATCCTCTACTGTCCCCTCCCCCTCTCTCTCCTCTCCAACGCTCATCCCTTTCTCTCCTCTAGGAATCCTCTACTGTACGGAGCGGCGCGCGCGTCCCCTCTCCTCTCCTACGCTCACCCCCCTTTCTCTCCCTCTAAGAATCCTCTACTCTACGGAGCGGCGTCCGCGCTCCACATCCCCACAGCGGATGTGCGTCCTCTCTCTCCTCTACGCTCACCCCCTTTCTCTACTCTAGCAATCTTCTACTGTACGGAGCGGCGCCCGCGTCCTACACCCCCTCCAGAGCATGCGTGTCCCCTCCCCCCTCTCTCTCTTCTCCAACGCTCTTCCCTCTCTCCCCTCTAGGAATCCTCTACGGAGCCATATAAGAACCCCTATCCATCCACTCCACCGACCATAAAGCCGTTATAATGAAGGGGGACCGGAAGCCACGTCTAGCTACCATTTACGAATAAATAAAATTTCTTGTATATACACACAGTGTTTGTCACGTCTTTGATGATGTACTGAACGAAAATTCACGGAAGATTCACGGTTTATCGATGAACTTCCAGAGCTTAGCCCACTCATCATCATTCACTCCGTGGATATGCTGTGATATTTTGGCTACATGGAACTTCTGTTTGCGCGCATTTAGTAGCCCATTTCCTTATTATTTGGAGATAAAATAACAAAACTGATAAAGATCAGCCACTATTTTTAACCTTTTCTGTCGCGTAGGCGTGCATGTCCTGGCCCCACAAGCAGGCTAATGAGCATCAAATCAACCCCATGCAGCGCACGCTGTTATGTGCGGTCTTGGAATGTATAATGGCTGACGCATCTACGATGTTCCTGTGAGCCAAAGACTTCTACCCGCTGTCGTTGCTCTTCGGGGTCACAGGGCTCCCCATTTTCCCAGTAGGTGCTACGGCACCGGTGGCCCACGATGCGCCGTAGCCTGGTTTCAGGAAATCCAACGGGGGTGTCGCGAACTGCCCTTTCATGCGCGGTGCTGCCTGCGTGGGATAGAGCTGCTGGACACCTTCCTGTGCAGGCACGGCATGTTTGCTCCTGGACGGAGCTAGTAGCGGTTGCAGGTAGGGGTGAAAGCAGCAGCCACCTCTTCCGAGGTCATCGACCTTGCCTTAGTCCGGCTATACTGCGGACTTTTTTCCTCCTCGCCGACATTCCGGTATTCGAGTTGTCGGGGCGTGGTGCGTGGTCATCTTCAATGGTGTTCCCCAAGTGGACTTCTCGTCCTTGCCCCTTTTAATGAATGTATCGTGTGACCCGTTACCTCCTTTCAGGGGGGAAGGCGTTGCGGCGGCAGGATGCCATATTGGCGGGAGCTGCTGACACCGTTTTGAGGGCCTCAGTGTTGGCAGACTCGGGGTTATAAAAAGCTGAAGACTTTAGTACAAAGATTCTCCTTCAATATCTCTCTGATACAAAGAAATCTCTGAAATATCGTACGAGCGCCTTCCTGTCGGCAAAGATGGGCTAACGGGATTAATGACGGGGACCAGCTACCTACGACGAGACCCGCCGGACTCGAGCATAACAACGCCGCGCCTGCATATACGGAGGGACGAAGTTGTGTGCATGTTGGAAAACGCGTGGCTAGCGCGCTGCTGACACCACCCGCTAATGCTGATACCACAGTGCATGCTCTCGTGCGAACTTTACAAACACCCGCACTAAAATGAAGCTGGTCTGTTATTACCGCGATAGCGTTAAACAGCTCGTTTCGCAGAAATTCCGGCGTCGGCGGTGGCGTCGTTGGTTGTGAGCGAAAATTCATCATCTTGTCCGTGCAGTAGCACTGACAACTGGGCGAGTTGGTACGGATGCATGAATTTCGAAAGGCGCGACAACTTAGACGAAAAATACGCTTGTGTTCGTGTGTTTCTTTCGTGTTTTTCGTCTAAGTTGTCGCGCTTTTCGAAATTCATGCATCTTGTCCGTGACCAAAAAATCGAGAAAGATGCAAATAAAATAAATAATAAAAATTTCCGGGTCCGAATGAGGACCTAAACCAGACCGTCTGCGTGGCAAGCAGGTGTTCTACGACACAGCCACGCTTCAGCTTGGGATTAGGTACAATGAAAATAACTTCCAAACACAGTGAAAATAACTTTCATGCTTTACAAACACACGCGTCCTGTATACAGGCGTCACAATACAACATGTAATATCGCAGTAATATTGCGTGGTACAAGCATACACTGCCATCGGGCGTCAGCAGATGTGAATATCATAACGACATTGTGGTTCAAAGCCGTCCACCCATTAGAACAGGCACACACGTTACTGCGCGTACTCACTTAAGACCACGTAGTGGGTTCATAGCAAGTTCGAAAACATTTCCCACATTTACCGCGCATAATTGCTCGTGGTTTAAAAGCATGCTGCCCATTTCATAACATGTACTAAGTGATTGAAGTACTCGATAGGGACAGGATATCGCTGTCGCTTAGCTCAAGGGTCCCCCCAATTTTCTTATTATGGAAAATCTAGTAATCAACTTCGGTCTGCTGCTTCTGTTTCACGGTTTAACGGCCCCATTGACTTGTTAGCGGAAATGCACCAAAATTACCGTGCCTCTGGGAAGAACTCTACCTTTGAGGATTATATGAAGAAGCACTCAACTTATACTAACCAACAGGATATCCCCTTCAGCGGCGGTGTGTACACATCAGCCTCGGAGGTGCGTCACGCACCGCGTGTCTCTTCGAACTGCTTGGAACGCAGTGTGCACATTCGTACAGGCTTGCTGAGTGGACAACTATCGGTGATTTAACTTTATTGTGCTGTATATTGCTGCAGAGGATAACTTTGCTGGAGTCACTATCATGTTCGACAACCGTTCGACGTGCCGCGTCCCAGGACCAATGTCAAGAGTTTTTTTTTACTCGCAATGCATACAACCAAAAAAAAAACTGCGTGCACTTGATGCCTAATATTTGATCATTTTTATGCGAGGATTGAAACTGACTGAAGAATAATCAGATATTTAATTACATGCTAATTAACTTGAATTACTGAAACTCACACAAAACAACAGATTCCTGTATTTTCTTTCTTGGAATGTAGTAGCGAGTCTCTTGGAGTCATGCGATACGAACTTGACGCACTTGCAGACAGTGGATCAGAATTCGCGCCAGAAGGGGATATAGTTGCTGGGCCACCTGGTGCGAAATATGGAACTAAATGTTCGAAAATGGAAGGTTGTTCGCTTCCCAAAACATTCTGCCTATTTACCTTTTGAACACCGTTTTTTTTAGAACCCGTTACCTGTTATAAATATTTATAGGATCATATATCACGTAATATATACAGGAAGAATGTAAAATTGTTTCTGACTACAGCCGCACTGCTAACATAGGAGCCACGAAAACCAGACTCTCCCCTGCCTCTCTAGCAGAGCATCGAAATTTTTCCCGATGGTGCTTTTCATAGGCTATACCATCGCAGCGTGCTCCAAGACCCGCTTTTTTACCACCACGCTATATCTCCCATCTCTTTCGTTATCACTTCTATGTTCCATGTTGTAAAACACGAAGCTTACTACTCTGTTGGAGAGGTCTGTTCATTGTCCTTTTTTACTGACTATAATTAGGAAATGAATCACGGGCTCAACTATCGTCACGAGAAGAAGGTCCGAGATCGGCGTTCAAACACCATCATATTGTTCTGCCTGCGTTGTTGTTGGGATGGAAATGGTGGAGTATGTGAGATTCGGACTTGGTTCAGATTGGCATCGTTCACGAAAAGCCCGGACACCTCGAAGACGCGTCTGGGTTCAACGCATTCCTTGAGTCAAAATGGTTGATTTCGGACTGAAAAAACACAGGGGAGCTCTTTCTTTCTTTTTGATTGCGCATAAACAAGGTTTACTTGCCTTTGGAAACTTCTGCGGCAATGTACAATTTTACGAAGTGTAAAGAGTTAACAACGGCGCCAAACATAGAGGGCGCATAACAAGGCCATCGTTCACTGTACGACAGCTTGTCGCTGTTTCTTTCTATCATTGTTTTTCATGCACCACAGGTGAGTGGAATTTTATTCTAAAATATGCTGTGCCTAAATAAGATCCATTTACAAAAGTACTGTATTAGACAAGCTTTATTTCCGCAGTCGTAACCGGTTTTTAGCCGAAGCCTCACTCAACAGCGGCCAACCGAAGCCTTCCCTATGGAAAATCTGTCCACGATAGGAATGGTGGATTCCATCATCCATCATTATGGTGGATTATGGCGCTGGAATATGGTATATGCTGGCGCTTGATGGATGCTGGAGTGTGGTGGATACGGCACTAAACTGTCAGGACCATCGTGCCTACCGGCCATACATAAATAATTGGGTGTCGGAATATGCCGACGCGAAAGCCGGGCTTGTTCCACGGGCAAATCTTGAAGCGATTTCTCAGAAAAGTGGTTTCATTCGTGCTTAGCCTGTGGCGATTGCGCAACTACGTTCCCGCCTTCTGTTACGTCAGAACTTGTTTTTGTTAGGAAATTATTCCAGGCGAAACGCTCCTGCCAGATGTGTGTACAGTAATGATGTGTTGCGCAAAGCGTGGCTTTAAATCCAAGTAAGTAGTCCGCGTGTATTGCGTATTCTCAGAATTCCGGATCGCTTCCCCACCCCTTCAGTCCAGTGGACAGCCACACTCGCAGAAATGAGTGGGCCGCAATGACCTGGCGCCTCGCCACTCGTGATGGAAGAGTGATCTGGGCCATTGGCCCGGTCACTAGGTTCTACATTTCTTTTACTTGGAGAAGACGAGATAGGAAAGAGGTGAGTGGAACACAAGCAAAGGAACCTAAACCAATTCCTTTTGTTGTTTAAAAGAGTTCGACATCATCTTGTGATGCAGGTTTGTTGCCAAGTAAATTGTTACAAAAGCTACTTTCTCGCAAAATGTGTTTTACACGATATTGGCAAAAAATAGTTCTCATTAATATTGTTATGGGGAGACGACGGAAAAAGGGTTTATTTACAATATTTACACGATCAGAGTGATCAGAGCCACAACAGTCAAGATGGCGAACAACAGGAGCGAAGCCGTCCTCCACTTCGTCCTCTAGGTAAGTGGCACATAACATTACTCCCCGGCGGCGAAAGCACCGACTCGGTGCATCCGAACAAAGGCAGCAGTGAGAATGGCCACTATACACATGCGTTGGTGGGGTCCGGTGTACGATACGGCTTGAGACGGACAACGTGAACGATGTCGGTGCAGGGTTGAGTCGACGGGGTCGAAGACAATGGTTCGATCTCATATGTCACGTCAGTCACTTGACGGCATACACGGTATGGTCCGGTGTACGGGAACAGTAACTTTTCAGAAAGCCCAACACGGCGTGCTGGAGACCAAAGAAGTACAAGAGATCCAGGAAGAAAGTGGGCGTTTCAGTGACGGCTATCGTAACGGGATTGTTGGCCCGTTTGCGAGTCGTGTAACCGAACGCGTGCAAGTTGACGTGCATAGTCGGCGCAGGCACTAGCTTCTTGAGCGTACTCAGTAGGTGTGTGCGTGGAAGGAGGCAGCATCGTGTCCATAGCCAACGTTGGATTTCGGCCGAATAAGAGAAAGAATGGCGAAAAAAATTACACCATCTCCGGCTAATAGGAGCCATGTGTAGATATGAAGCAGCGGGCGCTAACGCTTACACTGGCGGCGGCGTTGACGCTGGCGCTCATCGCGGCGTTGCGCAGGAGAGAAACCTTGGGAGGCGCAACCACGCAGTGATAGAACGGTGTTTCCTGGTGGAACATGCCAATCGCTGCTAATGGGCAATGAGACACAGAAGACTCCGACTGGACACAGAGACCCGCAGTCCGCTTTTAGTTAACGCGCACGCTGCGAATTTTTATTGTTCGACAACGCACAAGAGAAATCTCCCACCGGCACTAACGTGCATGTCAAGATCCATTGCCATATATACGGGGGTGGCCAGTAAACGGTTGTGCAGCGCGAGCAGTCGGTTTTTTCAACCAAGAAACTCGCTAACAGACGCTGCCTGCGTCGCTAGGTGAGAAAGGGGGGGAGCGTAGGAGAGCAGAGAGAGAGGGGACGCGCATGCGCAGTGGGGGTGTGGACGCCGCGGGGAGGATGCCTAGAGGAGAGAGGGGGGAGAGAGGGAGGGGGACGCGCATGCGCAGTGAGAGTGTGGTCGCCGCAAGGAGGGGATGCCTAGAGGAGAGAGAGGGGGAGAGGAGGTTTTTAGATGTGAAGCATTTATGGCGAAGCTTAATCCGGTGGTGGTGTGCGGCGTGACCACCCTTACTGCGCATGCGCAAACCCTTTAAAAAATTACACCATCTTCCGCTAAAGGGAACCATGTGTGGATGCGAAGCAGCGGGGAGCTGAGGAACGTCGCCGCTCTCATTTCACGGAGGCGGTCCGGGCGCTCATCGCGGCGCTGCACAGGAAAGAAAATGAGGAGCGCGCGCTCCGTCATTTTCATACCGCGGAACTACCATGGCGCCCCCCAGCGGAGTATGCAGCTGTCACACCACCTGTCGTGCCCGCCGCTCCGTAAAGGATTCCTAGAGGAAAGGACAGGGGGGACCGTAGGAGAGGAGAGAGAGGCGGAGGGGGACGTGTATGCGCTGTGGGGGTGTGGGAGCCACTCCGTAGAGTAGAGGATTCCAAGCGGAGAGAGGGGAAGAGGACGCGCATGGGCTGTGGGACGCCGGAGCCGCTCCGTAGAGTAGATGATTCCTAGAGGAGAGAGGGGGAGAGGACGCGCATTCGCTGTGAGACGCGGGCGCCGCTCCGTAGAGTTGATGGTTCCTAGAGTACAGGAAGAGGGTGAGCGTAGGAGAGGATAGGGGGAGGGGACGCGCATGCGCTGTGGGAGGCTGGGGCCTATCCGTAGAGTAGAGGATTCCTAGAGTAGAGAAAGGGGGAGGGGACGCGCATGCGCTGTGGTGGTGTGGGATGCGGGAAGGAGGGACGGACTAAGCCCCTCCAAACACATGCAAACAAGATTAAGGAATGGGGTGAACCAGGGCGACAGACACCACCTGCCTAGCCATTGTTAAGCAGCATCTCTGTGCTCTCGGCCATGACTGAAGGAATGGGGTCAACCTGGGCGACAGACACCACCTGCCTAGCCATGGCTAAGCAGCCTCTCTGTGCTCTCGGCCATGACTCTGATGACTGTGATAGTGGTTGACGGCCTTCATATTACTTCAGTGTTCTGGTTAGCATAATGGGTGCTTCCCCCACTTCATGAAAGTGGCCGGACGCGGGACATGGGACGCGGGACGCGGGACGCGGGAGGGACGGACAGAGCCCCGAGCATAAGATGCTTCGCATGTAAAAAAAAACCGGCAG
>JALIZH010026384.1:0-23217 GCA_030522465.1 Rhipicephalus appendiculatus
AGTGATACAAGTAAGGTAGGCGGAAGACTAGCAGTAGAAAAAGGCCATCAAGGGCCCGATTGCCGAGTGAGACATGGCGCTACGAGAGCCCAGAACGAACTGAGTCTTTATTATTTCAATATCCCATTTCCCCAAATCCCCAGGCGTGACACTTCAACACTCAAAACAACAGCGCCGCGCGAGGGCGCTGCCTTTTAGCTATTAACATTGTGACACTCCTCTCCTCTTAAGACGAATAACTACGGGGAGTACCTAAGCACTGGTTTTCTCGACCTTTGGCTGCGTCGCAACATTGGTGTGCCAGGCGCAGTCACGGAACAGTTACTGCCCAGAGGTGCACCACTGTCGCTTGCAGTAATGTCACCATCTATGGCACTCTCAGGAGAACTTCCAGGCGGCCCGTGAGCCTCTTGCTCCGGCACGTCCAAAACAGTTGAGGCAGCAGGCTGCTCCTGTTGAGGTATAGCCGCAGAACCAGCACGGTGCTCCACGTTTGTGTCAGAAGACATCGGTGGTCCTGTCTGGGCTATACGCAAGTGGTCGCCGTGTCGGTGCCATATAGACCCGTCATCAAGGCTAACATGGGCTGACGGTGGAGTAACGTCCACAACACTGGCCCGCACCCATGGTGCTCCCTGACGAAAGTTCCGAGCATACACGGTGTCTCCTGGTTGCAATGACAGAGCCTGTCGGGATCCTCTGTCGGCGTTCATCTTCTGCTTGAGTTGCCTTTAGAAGTACCGATGTCTGAAGGCTTGGGCGCAAGACATCCAATGGTGTCCTAAAGGTTCTGCCTGTCAAGAGTTCGCATGGTGCGCGACCCGTTATTTCATGAGGTGTAGTCCTGTAGTGGAATAAGAATCGAGACAGCTGTGTTTGAAAGTTGCCAGACCCAGATTTCTTGAGTTTGTTTTTGACGGTCTGTACTACTCGCTCTGCGGCACCGTTGGACGCAGGATGATAAGGCGGTACGAGCATGCGGCGAATTCCATTTCGGGTCAGAAATTCAAGGTACTGTGCACTGGTAAAAGCAGGACCATTGTCTGAAACTATTATGTCAGGAATGCCATGCTGTGCAAATGCCATTCTCAAGGCAGAAATGGTCGCGTCTGCGGATGTAGTAGGCACAGGGAAGACTTCTATCCATTTCGAGAAGGCGTCCACTATAACCAAGAATGTATGTCCAAGAAATGGTCCCCCGAAGTCAATGTGAAACCTAGACCAGGGTCGCTGCGGAAAAGGCCATGGTGTTTGCTGCACCGGCTGGGCAGCATGATGTTGAGCCTGGCACGTAGCGCAGCTCTTCACATTGTTTGCAATGTCATTGTCAATGCCCGGCCACCAGACATGGCTTCTGGCAATCATCTTGCTCTTCTCGACACCAGGGTGGCTGGCATGAAGCACGCCAAGTACCTGGGCCTGCAATTTTCTTGGAATCACAACTCTTGATCCCCATAGTAGGCAGCCTTCATGAAGACTAAGTTCACCACTTCTGGCATTGAAAGGCTTCCATTCTGGTCCCGCTGGAAGCGTGTCACCTTTCAACACAGACAGGACAACGAGGCTCAGAACGGGATCGTCCCTTGTGGCTCATGCTACAAACCTTCTTCAAACACTTCAGCGTAGTCTTGCACTAAGTTTTTCGCATCAGAAAGCGCATGAATGCTCACTTCAACGTCGGAAACGCCGATGCCCAATTCCTGCATCCATTTGCGTCCAAGCAGAGTGGGTGATTCGTCCCCGGCAAGAAAAATCAGTAAGTCAGCCTCTTTATCATGAAACTTTACATGGACATCAGCTTTGCCTTGTACCTTATTCAATTTTCCGGAATAGCTTCGCGGGAACACTTGCGACGACTGCACTGGAACCGAGGGCAGAAGCTGTAGCAAACACGACTTGGCCATGACTGAGACGCTGGCCCCTGTGTCCACTTCCATGCGGAGCGGCTTCCCGCAAACTTCCACAGTGACGGTAAACGGCGGAGGCGGCGTGGCGTATTCAACTTGCCACATGTCGAAAACTTCGGCAGGCGAAGTATCAGCGGAGGCTTCATCCTGGACAGTATTCACGCGATGGCGGTTGCTCGGCGACGGTGAACTTCGTCCCGAGAACGAACGCGGCCTTGGAGAACTGCCACCCTGTGATCGCTCGTCTTTTCGTTTCTTATTACATACTTTCGCCAAGTGGCCTCGTTTGCGGCAGTAGTTGCAGATGGTCTGGACGTGCTTACAGGCTGACGCTAGATGTCCATCCCCGCAGCGGTAGCAGGAGACGCTCGCCGACGCTGCCGAGACGCGGAGGGTAGAGAAAGCGGTGCTTGTGCTAGCTTGCGCTATCTCCCCCTGCGTCCTTTTTAGCTGCTTCCATTGCTACAGCGGTCTGCACGGCGTCTTCGAAGGTTAGGTCCAATTTTTGTAGCAATCTTGTTTGGATATCTGCGTTATTGATGCCACACACGACGCGGTCGCGGAGCATGTTGTTGAGTTCTTGGCCGAAGTTGCAGTGCTCAGAAAGGTTCTTCAGGGCCGCAATGAAGTTGCTGAAGGTCTCTCCTTCAGCGCGAACGCGCGAGTTGAAGCGGAAACGCTGCACTACAGCATAAGGCTTTGGACAGTAGTGGTTTCCGAGAACCGAGAGAATCTCGTCCAGCGTCTTGTCACTTGGCTTGTCAGGCTTGACCAGATTTCGAAGCAACGCATAAGTCTTGTGCCCGCAGCAGCTGATGAACACGGCTGTTTGCTTGTCGGCAGGGATGTCGTTCACCGTAAAAAATGCCTTGAGCCGGTCCACGTAGCAGGGCCAGTCGTCACCTCCTCCCTCGAACGGCTCGAGATTGGCGAAATTTGGCATTGGAACGGATGGTCGTGTTGTAGGACTCACGAAAGAATTCGTTTCATCCTCGTCGCCAGTTGATACAAGTAAGGTAGGCGGAAGACTAGCAGCAGAAAAGGCCATCAAGGGCCCGATTGCCGAGTGATACATGGCGCTACGAGAGCCCAGAACGAACTGAGTCTTTATTATTTCAATATCCCATTTCCCAAATCCCCAGGCGTGATACTTCAACACTCAAAACAACAGCGCCGCGCGAGAGCGCTGCCTTTTAGCTATTAACATTGTGACAGAGAGGTTTTATGATAATTCAAGGGGAAGCGCTTTACTGTTTGAAGCAAGGTCGGGTTGCCTTAGAACGCGTAGCTATAAAGCGACATTCTGCAACGAAGAAGAACAATGTACATGCTATGGGGGAACTAAGGAAACGATGGAACATGTACTGATTGAATGTGGCGATATCCACCCAGATATACGTGTGGGCACGAGTCTACATGAAGCCTTGGGTTTTAGGGACAACAATGGAAAGCTGAACACGTCCTCGATAGAAATAAGTAAGAGACGGTTAGAGTATTGGTGGCAGAAAAGTAGAGATAAAGGACAAAAATGAAGAATGGGGAAAAATAAGGTCATTCTGCCTTAAGAGGCAGAGAGATGGACCATGAATTCGTATTTTTCTGTGCTATAATAACATGGATTTAATCAATGTAGATAAGGCATTAGGCCAACATAAAAAGAAAGTTTTTTTTCGAGCCTGGTGGCAGACATGTCACCGCCCCGTTATAAAGGGGACGCTCATAGCATCCATCCATCCATCCATCCATCGGGGGCGTTAGGTCTCTAACGTTACAGCTTCGGTATTCTATGCGTTCAAGGTCACTGTAGCTTCGGTAAGCCGGCTGAAACAAGTTGATCGCAATTCGCTTACTACTTCGGCGTATTTTGACTCAGCTGTTGGCGTCTCCGTAAAGCGGACGCGTGTAGCCATGAACGAATGTGGATTTGCGACATGGGGCTGTAAACGTAAAGCCTATCGGGTGAGTAGTATACGCTATGTAAAACGTCTACGTTCCGTAAAGGTCCGCGCATGCGCAGATTTCTTCCGGTATCCGGTAATACGGTAACGTAAAGGAGTATACGTACAAGCTAAAAGCCCCTAAAAATGAATGCAAGGAACAAACACAGCAAGAACATACACTGAGCGGCCGTTTCTTTGTTTTTCTTTCTTAATGCGTTATCAGTACTCCATTATGGTTCGCCTGCGGTCCTAAACAAACTAGCTTGGGTTCGCGTTTCAATAAACTTATCACTACTTAACAATTCGCGCAGATTGAAACACTGTTGTAAGCGCCATGCACTGATGTGACGGCGATGGTGATGATATTAACATCCCACTTGAGGTATCCTGTAGGCGTATACAGTAAAAGCTTGTGTATTCAATCGCCCTTAATACCGAAAATGGGATAATTAGGACTCTTTGCCGCCATCGACAATATGTGTTGTTTAATGGCATGTAACTTACGCTTACTATGTCGTATTTGGCCGCATCCCGTTTCATTCAGACGATCCTCGGAGCACGCGAAACCACGAATATCCGCAATATGCGACTGAAAGGAGCGCAAACTCCCCCGCAACGGTGGTCTGGCGGTTATGGGGTTCAGCGACTGACCCGAAGGCCGCGGGATTGAATCCCTGCAGCAGCAGCCACGTTTCAATGGAGGCGAAGTGCTAGGGACCTCTGCACCTGCATTTAGGTCACATTAAAGAACAACAGATGATCAAAATTTTCAAAGCCTCCCAATGGGACGTAACTCATAATGGTATCGTGGTTTTCGGACGTAGAAGCCCACCAATTATTAAGGAAAGCGACCAGGTGTTAGCCGAAAACCGAGACGGCCGCAAGCCTTTAAAGAGGCGTGGTCGTCAACCACAACCAAGGTATCAGCGGCCGCGGCAAACTTGTTTCATTTAGGTAGGTACGCACTAGCGGCAAGAACGCGAGCGACACGCCGCGTGCGGCAAGCGTGCTCGCGGCAGGAGCGTGCGTTCATGTTTCCATTCGTGTTTTACGCTACAAGGCAGTGATACCTGGAGTCTCGAGTTGTATAAGACTTCAAGAATTGCTGCCGCGCCACGTAGAGCGCGAACGGGAACGGGAACGCACGCGCCTGCCGCGAGCGCACTTGCCCCAAGCGGCGTGTCGAGCGCGTTTTTGCCGCTAGTGAGTACCTACCCTTACTCGGCGCACGCAAACTTTGTGGGTGCTAACCCTGATCACGTCCATAACGACTGACGTCAAATCTGCAACAAGCAGCAGTTGAAGATGCTCAGCCGTGGTCCGCATGTCGCTATAAAACGCGCTCGCTACATTAATACGGGCCAACGATCAGTTTCCGGCCATTTTTCCGCCGCAAAATTAATCAGCACGTGCGCGTGGTGGTGTTGATGGTGGCAGTACGTAAGATGGCGTGGATTCAGAGCACGTTTAGGCTGAAGAGACGGTTATCTTCAGCCGCACGTGCGGCTGCATTGTCAACGAAGTCGCGAATGAAAAATACTGTGGCTTTTACTGCGCAAGACAAGTAGTGGATTTACGTATTCACCAAGAAAATGAAAATTCATTGACGTAATAGACAATTCGTTATTGTTTTCTTTATACGTTAGACAATATGGCATTCGGGTGATTCAGACATATTTTTCCAGTCCCGTGAAATCTGAAATAGCGAGCTTTTACTGAGCGTCACGCATTATTTGCTGTATGTAATACCGGTCATCTATGTATCATGACCTGCTAGTAATGTTGTTCGCTAATGCCTATAGTCGGTGACAGCCTAAGAATAAATATAGGCTCCGCCCATGAGGCCGCACTGCCCTCACTTTTCACGCTTGCGCCGTGTCGCTACTTCACGCTGCGGAAACGACGGAACGTGAATAAACGTTGCAAAACACTCCGAGCTGCTGCCGCTTCGGTGCACGTCAAACGTGGCACAATCACACACTTCAATTGCATCGAATGACGACCGGCGAGGATGATGCTGTGTACATGTGGATAACAGTTGAAAATTTTATTTGTTCGCCCTTAACATTACGTCATAGCAAATGGCAGCTCTATAGTTGAACGCACATAACAGAAACGGATAGTGGCACACTATTTTTTATTCCTTGGTTGTCACCGAATATAGATATTGCCAGACGCCCTCCTTTCTTTTGATTTTTACAGCGAAAGCTGTTATGAGATCACAACAAGGGTTGTTTGTGCGCCGCAGTTGTCCGCCGCCGCCGCCGCCGCCGCCGGTGTCCGTAACAAATATCGCACGAAATAAGAAAACAACTAAATAAATAAAAAGCACCTATGGCACAATGGCAATAGAACCCGGATCCCCTGCGTGGCAGCCCAGCACTCAACCACTGAGCTACGCCGCTGCTTGAAACTGCGGTGCAAACTGACCCTATGCAGGCTTCATGTCGGGTAAGGAATCGCGTTAACGTGCGTTGTAAAGCGTTTTAGAACAGTAAAGTAAGAACCAGGCGTCACACATTGCGAATTGCGTAACGAGTGGGTAGTTCAATGCTCCAACTCATCACAAAAAAGCCTCAGGCATAATTCTTCATCGTCGTCAGCCACAGCATCAACAAAGTGCACATAATGCATTACAAGAGTGCGGCGGGTACCGCGCTTTTCCGAAGAATGACGAATAATGGCAAGGTGGACGCTTCCCTACTACAAAAAAAATTATGATGATTAATGCCGTAGTGTGTACCATGCAAGTGCGCTTGTAGTAGTAGCCCCAAGAGTGTTTAAAAAAGGCCCTAGAAAGGCCGCTCTCCAGCTTTCACTGTGGGTGTGCTGCGCGTTCCGCGCAGGCCTGGCGGTTCTTTATGTCACGGGCCCATAACACGTGTAAGTGCTGCCTTGTGCAAATCGCGCCCGAATGACTAGGAACAATCTAGATAACCTTAGAAGCTTCAAGTGCACCTTGTAAATGATTTATAAACATTCTTATTTTAAAGAACATGTGCCACGCATTTTGCATTACCCAGAGAAGAAGCTGAAACCTCAGGACCATTTACGCATAACAGAATGCATGATCGAAATCCAATAACACATCATTATTACATTCGTAAACATAGCAGGAAATATTGGCGCTTCTGCTTGGCGCCTGCGTTGATGTCATCAAATCCTCCCCGCCACATAGACTGTTTGGATAAGACAATTTTATATGCTGTCGGAACACAGAAAAAATGTTCTCCATTGGCGTTCCAACGATCACCTTTGACATTTAGGAGGCCTACATGCGCAAGAGAACTTTAGGAGAGCGAAACATTGTAGTCTAGTTGGTGGCTGTCCATACTTTCTTCTATGGACAATAAGGGCAATAATAGGGACAGAGATACCAACACAGGCAGAGAAATCCGAGGCCATCGTCTCTCTTTCCGTGTTCTTGTTTTCAGCGTCAGAAGAAAATGTCTCCAGGTATCAATGGTGAAAATGTCTCAAGGTATCAACAACTTAGCTTTCAACAACCCCAACAAGGAATCTATGAAGGTGAAATACGTGATGTTTCGAAGTATCGTAGCACACAAACAGCAAGTATATAATATACATTTGACCTACTAGTATCTCGCATTTCTATCTCAGACGCTTTACGTCTCGGTATCTTTTATTGTAACTGCTTAGAATTTCACAGGATGTTTGCGCATACTGTGAATTAGTTTTTTCTTTCCCGATACGGCATAAATTTGGCGGGCGGCCACTGGGATGTGCCTACTTCCACATAGGCGATATATATACATATATATATATATATATATATATATATATATATATATATATATATATATATATATATATATATATATATATATATATATATATATATATATATATATATATATATATATATATATATATATATATATATATATAGTCACGTGGTCGTGGCGTCGACGAAGGCAACAGTCGGCGTGGGAAAAGGAGGAACTCTTTATTTGGCCGATCTTGTGCCCGATAAACTGAAAGTCAGGCTACAGCAATGCACACTGCCACTGAAAGCGGCGAACAGAGCGTCGGCCGTCGATAATACGATCCTCGCTGGGGACGCGCCGTCTATTATACAGAACGCGTCGAACTTTCCAGCCTTATACTGGTGGTCGTGCATGCTCTACAATAAGCTGGACGGTTCGCGTCCTGCGTGCAATCTTAACAAAACGATCTACAATAATCGCGAAGCTTCTCGAACACTGACGCGTGGTCTGCGCCGAGCATTGGGGACAGTATTTTGTGGGTGCAAACCGAATGCAGTGCAACTGATACAAGAAATGCGCGTGGCAATGCCCCCATCTGAAAAAGCATCGCCCCGATGCTTAAAACGGAACATGGAAAAAAAAAGTACATGCAACAATAAATAACAACATTAAAGCATGACAGTACAATAAACAATAAGCGCAAGCAAGAAAGTACAAAGCAAAAAAACGCCAGGCCTGCGCAGAAACGCAGGACAGTCACAGCGTAAGCTTGAGTAGCGGCTTTCTTAGAGGTCATGGCAAACGCTTCGGGCAACTAGTGGAAGAACGGGTGGTAGGTACGCACTGCACCATATTTTTAGTAATGTGGTCAAGAAGGGCAGTGCCCACTACGCCATGATGGCTGCGGTATGGTAACATGCAAACCTGTATAGCTGCACATTCGGCTCCTGGTGGAATGAAATAAGGTTGTTACTGGCTGCTCGTGACAAGTAATTCCGGCGCACCCATTTGTATTATGAAGAGTTGAATGAGTTTGTTGTGAGGAAATATTTTTTTGAAAAGGGAGCTTGTTGCAAGGCAACATTCATTGGAAAATAGTTAGGTGGGCTTTGTGATCCGAAAAGTATGTCGCGAAGGACGTGCACCGTAGCAGTAAGGGCACCGCCTTGTTTGTAAAGACAAAGTCCAAACAAGAGCCGGTGATCGACGAGCTCCCATTCGTGTCTGAAGCAAAGGTCATGCCGAGGTCCACTTGCACGCACCGCGTGAACCAGGCGTTGCGGGGATCCTTTGTGTTTATGTTGAAGTCCCCCGTTACTATGAGAGGCACGTTCTCTTCCGGAGCGAATGTCTGGGTCAGGAAGTGTGCGATCTGGCCGTGTTGTGCGCCAGGCGACACATACACTGAGGCTAGCACAATGCCTTCGGAATTGCGCACTGCACAGACATCGGCGAACTCGACGACCGGTGCGCTGTCGATTGGGAATGGTACACACTCATTTCCTCGCTCGTATATTGCTACACCCGACGCCCGGTGCATAGGTCGGTTGGCTGATGCGACACACCTATAGCCGAGGATCTCCTGTGGAGGACCCCAAGTCTCGGAAAAGCAAAGTATAGGGCACTCGCATTAGGATGTCGTGGTGAATGACATCAGTCCTGTGTGCAGCGAGCGATCGCACGTTCAGCGAGCAGATGGCAAGTCGGTGAGGCTGGTCGAGCAGTGCAAAGCAACGTTTCACGATGGTTTCAAGCCGATGGTTTTGCAATCTGTTCAGTTCATCACGCAATGCTCGATCTGGATTTGCAGCACCATGGTAAAATGTGAAGTCATCGTCAGCGTTGGTGATGTAAAGGCCATCGATAGACGTGGCTCGACTCAGTGCCACGTACACAAGTTTCTGGGGATGACGCTTGTGGTAGTCATAAACCACTCCAGTATACGTGCCGCCCAGGGACTTATGTATTGTTATGGCGCTGGCTTGGACCACAGGAAATTGTGTGCGCCGACATGTAATGTTTACCCTGCGGTCCAACGTTGTCGTCACCGTGCGTTTTTCAATAGGACACCCAGTCGGGGATTGATAGCACTCCCGAGTACACTGCGCAACAGGTGCCGCCATTCATTCGCGCAAGCCTTCCCGTGGCACCACAGTCGAAATTTAGCCACAATCTTTTGATGCATCCCGATGTGTCTACTTCAGTGTGGGCAAGGTTCCCAACCGCACCGTTCACGAGGGCCATCGACTACGTCTACGTTGACTGTGATCATGTAAGGCTTCCCAATGCACAAAATGATTGTCGATGGCAAGTTTCCCATTTCGGTCAGTGACATTTTGGCAATTTTTTCGATGGCCTTGTCGCGCTCTTCGGTGGTTCGGTTACCCGAAATCGTGTCCTTGGCATGGATGGTCAGCACGTTGGATATGCCTTCTAGGGCATCTTTAGTGTTGAACGCCTCGACATCCTTGTTGCGTAGAAAAGGCGGACGCCTTGTGGGCACCTTCGAGATGTCTCTGCTTTGGTGACGAAGCGAGATTGTAACATGCTCAACTCATCGTCGTTGAGGGCTTCACCGTCTCCAATCTTGGTGAGAGCAGCAGAGAATGTTGCTTGCTTCTGTCTCACGACTTGGAGTAGCGGGAAGTATGCCAGGAGGTGCCACGTGACCTCTGAGCTGAATATGTTTTGACGGCTTTTGCTGCGGCGAAATACTTCACTTGCCCTAACGGGGGTGGTAGTTGACGCAAATCGCCGCACATGATCACGTCAAGTCCTCCAAAGGGATCGTTATACTGTGCAGTAATTTGGCGTAGGCGGTCGTCGATTCTGGCTAGTGTGTCAGCACTCATCATGCTAACTTCGTCCACGATAATGCATTTCACGTTCCTAAATGCTAGCCTGAATGAATTGACCAGGCAGGATTTCGTACAGGCTTCTCAACAACAGACCACATTCATACATCAATCAGGTGATAGAGAAATGCGCGGTATACAACCAACCCCTATACATAGCCTTCATAGATTACGAGAAGCATTTGATTCGGTGCAGACATCAGCAGTCATGCAGGCACTGCGGAATCAGGGCATCGACGAAGCCCATATAAACATAATGGAAGAAATCTACGGCGGATCCACAGCCACTATAGTCCTCCATAAAGAAAGCGACATAATCCCAATAAAGAAGGGCGTACGGAAGGGGAGACACGATCTCCAATGCTATTTACCGCGTGTTTACAGGAGGTTTTCAGGGCCCTAGATTGGGAAGAGTTAGGGATAAGAGTTAATGGAGAGCATCTCAGTAACCTGCGATTCGCTGATCACATTGCATTGATGAGTAACGCGGGAGACGAATTACAGCTTATGATTACTGAACTGGATACGGAAAGTAGAAGAGTAGGTCTGAAAATTAATATGCATAAAACTAAAGTAATGTGGAACAATCTTGGCAGAGAACAGCGCTTTGCGATAGGTGGCGAGACACTGGAAGTTGTAAAGGAGTACGTCTACTTAGGACAGGTAGTAACCGCGGAGCCGAACCATGAGTGAAATAACTAGAAGAATAAGGATGGGATGGCGCTCATTCGGCAAGCATTATCAAACATGAATGGTAGTCTGCCACTATCCCTCAAGAGGAAGGTATACATATAACAGCTGCATCTTATCGGTACTTACCTACGGAGCAGAAACCTGGAGACTTACAAAGAGGGTTCAACTTAAACTTAGGACGACGCAGAGCCATGGAAAGGAAAATGATAGGTGTAACCTTAAGAGACAGGAAGAGAGCAGAGTGGGTCAGGGAACAAACGGTGGTTAAGGATATCATAGTTGAAATCAAGAAGAAGAAATGGATATGGGCCGGGCACGTAGCACGTCGGCAGGATAACCGCTGGTCATTAAGGGTAACTGACTGGATTCCAAGAGATGGCAAACGTGTGAGGGGGAGACAGAAAATTAGGTGGGTAGATGAGATTAAGAAGTTTGCAGGTATAACGTGGCAGCAGAAAGCACAGGACCGGGTTGATTGGCGAAACATGGGAGAGGCCTTTGCCCTGCAGTGCGGGCGTAGACAGGCTGATGATGATGATGATGATGAATGAATGAATTGAGGTCGCTGTCTCGCAAACCACCTTCGTCTGTGGCGCTCAACTTGAAGGCTGCATGAACAGTAACACCACCGATCGCAACCGCTGCCTTGCCTGTTGTTGCACAAGCGACGTAGGCATTGCGATCGCTTTCCGATGAACTGTTGTGGTATCGGTTGTAAATGTCCATTACCAGGCGAAGTACAAACGTTTTTCCGCAGCCGGCGACACCCGTCAAGAAAATCCTAAGAGGCTGCGAGTCGGGGGTGGTGAGTCCTGTGAACCACCTCGGTCAGAATTTCGTGTTCTTCGGCGTTTGTTAGGCGCATCATTTCGTAAAAGGATTCCGTGGGCATTATGTCCTGTCTTTTCAGAACTGCGGCACAGCGTCCCATTAATCCTTGCCTCGTGTTCTGCCTCGCCACCCATCAGTAGATCAGCGTCCTCTATGTTAGTCTCTCGTTCGTTGGCGTTTATGATCGGAGGCTGGTGATGTGCCTCATGTATGATTGCAGAGCACAAATTTCGCAGTCGTTCCATGTCGATGTTGCCGGCGTACTCTTTCTTCTTGGCACAGATTGTTTCAAGTTGGGATTGATAAATGTCTTCGAAAGAGTTCCCGTCAAGGAGCAAGCTTTCTCGGCGGAAAGGTAGGAAAAGCATGACGCGTTCGCGCTTATAATTCCAAGCATCGTCGATGCCATACGAGCGGTACCGTATGACAGCTGGTTGCTTTCGAGGTCGATAAGTGCGGATGTTGTACCGTGAAGCGAAGTCAGCGAGGCACGTGCTCTCTAAGGCATCGGGTCTGTCCTCGTAGTGTTTTATAATGTCTTTTTTCCACACGTCATTGGAATTCGGTGGCAGCTGCTGAATTTCCATTTCTGCATGTGTCTTTCGTACGCGTGTCCTCTCCTCGGGTAAACAAGTAGGTACATACACCACAGCCCTAACTGCATTGAGACATGTCTTGCCGAAGAAGAAACCAAGCGGCTTCTTGCGAGGACATCTCGACTGCCTTAAGCATTCGTACCCCGAGCCTTCGAAGAGCGTCGGCGTACCTGAGGTCAGGGTTCTCTTTTAGCATGTCTGCAACTTGCATGTACAACTTTGAGCTGCCTCTGTTGGCCTTATTGACGTATAGTCAACTACATAGCGGGCACATGAGTAGCAGTCTAGGATGACTTGCAAGTCGCTATTCGAATCAAGGGTATGGCCAATCCAAGCGTTGAATACATTGACCCATTTTTGTTGGAGTATCCGCTTCAGCAGGAGAGTTGGTCGAGTCATGCCCGCCTTCAATATGTCGTGGTACTCCTGCTCGGACTGCACGTTGTGCTGGTGCAAGAATTGCTCCATGTTGTCGTAGTTCGTGGCCTCCAGGTCTTGGTGCATAGTCTGAAACTTCAGTTGTAATCTCTCTAGACGTGCCAGCTCTTCCTTGTCGTCTTGCGGCGGAGTGTTGAAAGGAATAATTACCACGGGACGTTCACTTGGCCAGAAGGGAGCTCCAAGCGGCAACGAGTACTGTTCTTCTTGTAGCATGTGTGGGTATGTTGATGCACCTGCGTGCGTTCCCGCTTTAGTACAGTAGTGTCCAGAGTGATGAGTTTTGTGGCCATGCGTATTGTTTCAGGCATGTCACTGCTGAGCTCCTCGTTTGGAGCGCCCTCCAGCCACAGCAGAATGTGTGCGTGTGCACTTCCGCGGTGCTGAAATTCAATCCGTTTAAAAAAAATCGACGACTCTGTATGGATGGAATGGGGAAAACTTTCGGGTGCTGCAGTATTGAAAGGAGTACGCTGACTAGCCGGTTGAAGTAAATTGCGCACACGACCGGATCGTTGTTGACCAGATATGAACGGTACAGTGCATGCATGTCAGCGGGATTGATTTCAAGGTCAGGGTTGTTCTTCTGTAGGCGTTCAAGCAGGGAAAGAAGGTGAGACCAGTGAATTTCGGATGCCGAAAGAGTGAGAAAGGCGGTCGGCTGACCAAGCTGGCGGATCATTGCAAAGACATCCCGCTTCCACTGCTGCCAATAATTGACTGTGTTTGGAACGCCCTTCATGAAAGCCAGGTCATTTTCGACGGCATTCTCTAGGAACGAGGGTTGTTCAAGCATTTCACGAGCGATATGGTCTGCTTCAGGTGTTGCGCGAAACGCTACGGAGAGGCCATGACTCACCCGGGAAACGGAGTACTCGCATTTGCCATATAAAGTACATGTTCGGGCACGACACCTCGACGGTCGCTGCGACGAATTTCATTCGTGGCAAATGTGAAAGGAGTGGGCTGTGCAGCGGGATCAACTCGACGAGGCTCTCCGAGGTAAATTTGTGGAAAAGAGAGTTCTCCAGCGTGTTCATCAAACAATATGCTCAAGCGGGGTCGTTTCCCTCACCCGGAGCAATGGCAAGTATGCAGTCGTTATCCCACACTAGTGTGTGCTGATATGACGACAGTGCCAGTGAAGAATCAATGGGGTCGTCCAATCGGAAAATCTTCCTGGAGGTGTTCCAATTATGTCGTCTGGTATGTCCTCCTCAATTTCATCTTGTACCTGAATGGACATTTACCTTTATATTGTAGTACTTGTAGAGAGTGCTTTTGGCATAGAAATGCCAGCCACTGATGCACCTCAGACTTTTTCACGGCACCCGAAACGTAGGTTGTCTTGTTGAGTAGTCGTCTTTTCAGGTGAACGTTTACGCAGTAATCTTCATCAACACTTCTGGGTAGTGATGTGACCATGGTGTTAACATCCACGGGCACGTTAACCACGGGCCCCACGATTCCGTACTGTCCGCCTCCGTGCATGAGACGGCGTAGAGACATGAATGGAATGCGTGGCGATATGAGTCGGTTCACTCACTTGGTTGAGTTTTGGAAGTTCGTGAGGCTTTGGAGGGTACGTGTACCCATAGCTGCGACTCAAAAATGGCTGCTTGTTTTTCATCAATGATGCCCGACACGTAGCACAGACGTGAAAGGTTGTCAGTGATCTCTCCCGGAAAAGCACTCGCAAGGAGAGGCAAGTGTACGTTTCGCACAGGTTTCACATCAGTCTGAAACCACAAGCGGTCGCATACATCGCACACAGCACCAAACGCATTGTCCAGGAATCTGGCGTTTCAACTGTGCGTTGGCTGCTGTGAATGTGGAAAGGGTGTGTGGAACCGTCTCTCTCTTGCACTTGGATGCTTTGTCGGCGTAATTGTCGGGAATGTGGTTGACGTGCTCGCCCATCGCTTTCCTGACGCCCAAGTTGTCGGGCAAGGTTCTCAGCAGCGCGAACCTGTGGGTCTTCTCGACGAAGTCTCGCTGCTCGGTTTTCTATTTCACGTATGTTAGGATCTCGTCGGCGAAGTTGGCTGGAGAAGTTCTCACGTGCCCGTGCTTCAGGTTCCCGGCGGCGAAGTTGACGAGCGTGATTTTCAACTGTGCGGATATTAGGGTCTGCACGGCGAAGTTGTCGTGCCTCATTTTCGGCTGCACGTACTTCGGGGTTTGCACGTTGTAGCTCTCGGGCTTCAGCTTCTGCTGCACGCACCTGGGGGTTCGAACGGCGAAGCTCTCGAGCCTCATTTTCAGATGCACGCACCAGAGGGCTTGACACGGCATGTTCTCGGGACCGCGTTTTCGGCTGCGCGCACCACAGGGTCTGCATGGCGAAGTTCTCTGGCCTCGTTTTCGGCGGCGCGGACCAGAGGGTTGGCACGGCGAAGTTGTCGGGCCTCGTTTTCTGCAGCACGCACCTCAGGGTCTTCCGCGTCGGAGCTGTCGGGCCTCGTTTTCGGTAGCCCGCACCTCAGGGTATGAGCGTCGGAGCTGTCGGGCCTCGTTTTCGGTGGCGCGCACCTCAGGGTCTGACCGTCGGAGCTGTCGGGCCTCGTTTTCGGCGGCACGCACCTCAGGGTCTTCGCGTCAGAGCTGTCGGGCATCATTTTCGGTGGCGCGCACCTCAGGGTCTGACCGTCGGAGCTGTCGGGCCTCGTTTTCGGCGGCGCGCACGTGAGGGTCCGAACGCAGAAGCTGCCGAGCCTCATTCCCGGCTGCACGTACCTCCGGATTGGTGCGGCGATTTTCACGTGCCTCATTCTCCGCTGAACGTATCTGCGGGTCGGAGCGGCGATGTTGTCGGGCCTCATTCTCCGCTGCACGCACCTCCGGGTCGGCGCGGCGATGTTCACGTGCCTCATTCTCCGCCTCACGTACCTCCGGGTCGGAGCGGCGATGTTGTCGGGCCTCATTCTCCGCTGCACACACCTCCGGGTCGGCGCGGCGATGTTCACGTGCCTCTATCTCCGCCTCACGTACCTCGGGGTCGGAGCGGCGATGTTGTCCGGGCCTCATTCTCCGCTGCACGCACCTTCCGGGTCGGCGCGGCGATGTTCACGTGCCTCATTCTCCGCCTCACGTACCTCCGGGTCGGAGCGGCGATGTTGTCGGGCCTCATTCTCCGCTTGGCGTACCTCCAGGTCGGCGCATCGATGTTGCCGGGCCTCATTCTGCGCTGCACGCACCTCCGGGTGGGCGCGGCGGTGTTGTCGGGCCTCATTTTCGGCAGCACGCACCTGAGGTGCTGCGCGGCGAAGCTGTCTAGCCAGATTCTCGGCAGCACGGACCTTCAGGGTCTGCGCGGCGAAGCTGGCGGGCCACGTTTTCAACAGCACCGGTTTTCGGGGATTTTCACGGTGAAGTCTTTTGGCGTCGTTTTCTCGAGAACGAACCGAAATGTCCGCCCGGCGGCGACCGGCGAGCTGTGGTTTCGGCTTCTCTCTGCACAGCGGTCCGTTGTGCCCGACGTTGCCTGGCTGCAGCCGCGCGCGTAGCTCTGCGATTTGCCTTCGTCAGCAGCGGTCCGAGCCTTGCGAGGAGGCGCCATCACGTATAACGAAGAACCAATTTCAAGCGGCTGTTGGGGCCTTTACGAGGCAGCCCTCCATAATGATGATGCCGTAAATGGTGAAGAAGATTTTTTTGGTCATAATGATGTTACTGACAACGGTGCAAGCGTAGTTATTGTGGCATAGTGGGGACTGCCCAAGTTGGCGAAATTATCAGAATTGTGGCGTGGTGGGCAACTCCTACCTTGTACTAGTTGCCCCGAGTGTTCATGATGCCTCTGTAATGGGTGCACAGCTTCAGAGCATACACCTGTGTTTTTAAAACGACTCCTTGCACTCGTTGCGCAATGCACTTTGCCTGGCGCGTACGGTTTATTTTGTCAAGTAATATTACGTTTGGTAATGTGGTCCCTCGGCCAACCTTATACATGTATACGTGTTTTCGCGAAGATCTTTCAAGCACAGGCATGGCTCAGTGGTAGAATACTCGGCTGCCACGCAGAAGGCGTGGGTTCGAAACCACGCAGAGGACGGGTTCGAAACCCTGCTCGGTGCTGGTTATTTTTTTTCTCAATTTGCGCAATAGTGGTTACGGACACCGGCGGCGGCGGCGGCAGCGGCGGCGGACAACTACGGCGCCAAGAACGGCCCTTGTTGTGATCTCTATAACAGCTTACGCTGTAAAACTTCCCCATCTCCCGCTAAAGGGAACCATGTGTGGATGCGGGGTGCTTAGCTTGAGCGGGAGAAACGTCGCCGCTCCCGTTTCGCGGCAGCGGCCCGGGCGCTCATCGCGGCACTGCACAGGAGAGAGAATGAGGCGCGCGCGCTCCATCATTTTCATACCGCGGAACTACGGTGGCGCCCCCAGCGGAGTATGCAGCTGTTGCACCACCTGTCGTGCGCGCCGCTCCATAGAGTAGAGGATTCGTAGCGGAGAGAACGGGGGCGACCGCAGGAGAGAGAGAGAGAGAAAGAATAGGGGACGCGCTTGCGCGGTGGGGGTGTGGGACGCGGGCGCCGCTCCGTAGAATGAGGTTCCCAGATGAGAGAAAGGGGGAGGAGCGTAGGAGAGGAGAGAAAGAGGGAGGGGACGCGCATGCGCTGTGGGGGTGTTGGATGCTGGACGCGGGAAGGAGGGACGTACAAAGCCCCCGCAAGCACATGCTATCAAGATCAAGGAATGGAATCAACCTGGGCGACATACACCACCGGTAGTGCGTGTTATTCTTTGCTTGCACCCACCAGGTGCCTAGCCATTGCTAAGCAGCAACTCTGTGCTTTCAGCCATGACTCTGGTGACTGTGGTGGTGGTTGACGGCCTTATTGTACTACATTGTTCTGGTTCGCATAGTGGGTGCTTCCCTACTTCATGAATGTTAACGGACGCGGGACGGATGCGGTATGCGGCAGGGAAAGGACGGACAAACCCCGAGCATAAGATGCTTCGCATCTAAAAGTACAGTTCTCAGGTTCACTAACGCGCGAAAAACGGCTTCAGGCGCACGACATAGACGACTTCAGGTCGCACTCGGCGCCGTTGAGAGTTCCTAATGCCGTCCGGGATAACCTCGTAGTCAAGAGCGCCAAGACGTCGAAGCACCTTGTATGTACCGAAGTATCGCCGAAGAAGTTTTTCACTATGTGCACGTCGGCGTCCACACCCAAACCCGGTCGCCGGGCTGATATTCCACGAAGCGTCGGCGAAGGTTGTAACGGCGGCTGTCTGTCGCCAGCTGATTCTTGATGCGTAGGCGTGCGAGCTGTCGGGCTTTTTCGGCCCGTTGAAGGTAGACAGTAACGTCGAGGTTTTCTTCGTCGGTAACGCTGGGTAGCATGGCGTCGAGCGTTGTGGCCGGGTTCATTCCGTAGATTAACTTGTACGGCGCCATCTGTGTCGTTTCTTGGACGGCCGTTTTGTATGCGAAGGTCACGTACGGAAGCATTGCATCCCACGGCTCGTGCTCGACGTCGACGTACACAGCCAGCATGTCGGCGATGGTCTTGTTGCGACGCTCGGTGAGGTCATTGCCCATTGTGTGGTAGGCGGTGGTCCGGCAGTGGCTTGTGTGGCTGTACCTCAAGATCGCCTGAGTCAACTCCGCTGTAAAGGTCGTGCCTATGTCGGTAATGAGGACTTCTGGGGTGCAATATCGCAGGACGATGCCTTCAACGAAGAACTTTGCTACCTCGGCGGCGCTGCCTTTGTGCAGGGCCCTTGTGTTTCCTTCCGGACTTGTACACGACGGTAATGTCGAATTCTTGAACTCTTAGCCTCCGCCGCGCGTGGCGACCTGAAGAGTCCTTCAAGTTAGCTAGCCAACACAAGGCGTGGTGATCGCTCACATCTTTGTAAGGTCTGCCGTAGAGGTGGGGGCGAAATTTTGACGTAGCCCAGATGATGGCAAGGCACTCCTTTTCTGTTGTGGAATAGTTGGCTTCCGCCTTGGATAGAGACCGGCTAGCATAACTGATAACCCTCTCAAGTCCGTTAGTCATCTGCACTAGGACGTCTCCGAGACCCACACTGCTTGCGTCGGTGTGGATTTTTGTGTCGGCGTATTGGTTGAAGTGGGCAAGTGTCGGCGGCGTCTGCAGGCGTCGTTTCAGTTCTTGAAATGCTGTTTGCCACTTAAACTCCGCTTCAGTTTTCGTTAGATGGGTTAGCGGCTCGGCGATCCATGAAAATTTCTTCACGAAACGTCTGTAATAGGCACACAAGCCGAGAAATCGACGTACGGCTTTTTTGTCGGTGGTTGGCGGGTAGGAAGCGAAAGCCGCTGTTTTCCGTAGGTCGGGACGAACTCCAGACTTGCCAATCACATGGGCCAAGAACAAGAGCTCTTCTTATGCAAAGCGGTACTTTTCTGGCTTCAGAGTGAGTCCGGAAGTCTTGCTTAGTTGAAGTACAGCTTCAAGGCGCCGGAGGTGCACGTCGAAGGTTGAGGCAAACACAACGACGTCATCCAAGTACACGAGGCAAGTCTACCATTTTAGGCCAGCCAGTACTGTATCCATGACACGTTTGAAAGTTGCACGTGCCGAGAAAAGGCCAAACGGCATGACTTTGAACTCGACGAGGCCGTCCGGTGTAAAAAAGGGAGTCTTCTCTCGGTCTCTCTCGTCGACTTCGATTTGCCAATAGCCGGTCTTGAGGTCCATCGACGAAAAATACTTCGCTTTGTTCAGTCGGTCCGGTGCGTCGTCTATCCGTGGAAGAGGATACACGTCCTTCGTGATTTTGTTCAGACGAAGAAAATCGACGCAGAAGCGTAGAGCTCCGTCCTTCTGCACTAAAACCACGGGTGGCGCCCACAGACTTTTGGACGGCTGAGTGATGTCGTCGCGTAGCACTTCGTCGAGCTGTGGATTTACGGCCTCGCGTTGGCGCGTCGAAACTCGGTACGGGCTCTGTCGAATTGGTCGTGCACTTTCTTCTGTAATGATGCGATGTTTCGCGAGTGGGGTCTGTCCAATTCTCTACGATGATGAGAAGAGTCCTTCAATTGCAGGAGCAGGGCTTTGAGCTCGTCTTGCTTGGCCTTCGGAAGGTTCGGGTTGACGTCGAAATCTGGCTCGGGAGCTCCATTCGTCGAAGCATGTTCGACGGCATCGAAGAGAACGAAAACATTGCTGGCGGCCGCGCATTCGTCGATGTAGATGACCGTCGTACCAATGTTGAGGTGCGTATATTCGTGGCTGAAGTTTGTCAGCAGTACCTTTGCTTTACCGTCACGCAGCTCGGCTATTCCTCTTGCGACACAAATTTGACGGTTCAGGAGTAGGTGCTGATCGCCCTCGATGGCGCCTTCAGGGTTCGCGGGTTTTCCAGTGCCGACGGAAATAATGACGCTGGAGAGCGGAGGCACGGTCACCTGCTCTTCAATCCATTCAACGCATGGTTCCGTGGCGTCTCGTGGGGCGGGAGCGCATTTTCTGAGGTTAGTGTTATCGACTCATACCTGAGGTCGATGACGGCGCGGTGGTCACTTAGGAAGTCTATTCCGATTATCATATCCCTGGAGCAGTATTGTAGGATTACAAAGCTCGCAGGATAAGTCCGGTTATTGATGGTGACTCTCGCCGTGCACACTCCAATAGGCGTTATCAGGTAGCCTCCAGCTGTCCGGATTTCGGGTCCACTCCACGTGGTCTTTATTTTCTTCAGCTTGGCGGCGAATGGCCCACTGACGACGGAATAGTCGGCCAAAAGTGTCGACGAGAGCGGTGACGTTGTCGCCCTCGATGAAAACGTCGAGGTGGCTAGTTCGTCGCCTTGCGTTCCGGTTAGGTCGCGGCGTCGGATCACGGCTGCGTCAAATTGTTGCGCTGCTTCCATGCTGCGTCGTCAGGTCTTCGTCGGTCCGCGAGGTGTCGTCGGCAGGGCTCTGTCTGCTTCGCGTCGTGTTCAGCAGGTTTCGTTGCGGCGGCGTGGTCGGCGTCGGCAGAGGATCTTCGGTAGTTCGACGTACAGCAACCGCATTTCCATCGGTTGCTGCCCTTAGTTTTCCGGGTAAAGGCTCGGAGATCGACCCCGAGATGGGCTGGTGTACTGCCTGCCATGCGATGAGGTGTAGGGGCCTGGCGGCGGCGAGCGGGAGGGTCGTCAGGGTGTCCACTGCGCTCCTGTGAGGGAGTCGGCGATGTCACGAGGTCGTTCGCCTGGCTGCGGACGCGGCGCGTTTGCGGCGAAACCACGCAGTCCATCTCCCGGTACTGGCAGCGCAGGTACGTGTGCCCAGCTTCACCGCAGAGGCTTCCCCCTTGAGTCACCTAAGAGGGGGTGTGGGCGTAAAGTCTGTCCCATATATTGCCTTATAGGGATAGGGGCGCTGCAACGAACCTTCGCCCTCCCCCCCCCCCCCCCCCCCAAAGGGGAACGCTGCCCCGCTAAGGTGATCCTTACACCACTCATTTAGCACATCTGCTGCGCAGAATAACAAAATACCAATAGGCAACATCAGGAACACCACGAAAATCACATTGATTTTCTGTCTGCGCGATAGACGGCTTTTCAATCTTCATTGCTCATATAATCTCGCGCGTAAGTTGATTCCTAATTCTCCCCACAATTACACACGTGTTGAACAAAGAACTTCTTACAATGCATTGCTAGGAATCCACCTGCCACGTTTCTAGTATTGTAATGGTGTTCACGCAGCCGATCACTCAGTCAGCGAGTGTGTTGTCCGCCGATATCTTGTGGTCGCAGCTAGTCGCAGCCACGGTGGACAAATCGGTCGCAGCCTGAATGATCGGCTGCGTGAAGACCATTACAATGCTGGAAATGTGGCAGATGGTTTCCTAGAAATGCATTCTAAGAAGTGCGGTTGCCTTCCTTTGTTTAACACGTGCAGAATTGTGGGAAGAAATAGGAATCAGCTTACTCGCGCGATTATAGAAGCGGGGGAGCTTGCAAAGATGGGTGACAAGCGCGTCAGCATGCCGTCTTTCGCGCTGACACAAAAGGAATTTGATTTTCTCGGTGTCCGTCATGTTGCGTAGCAATGTTCTGTTACTTCTGCGCAACAGACGTGCTCATCTTTTGCTATATAAGTAATGATGGGATCACAAAATAAACTGTGGAAAGAAGCGCTGTGTATGTGTGCGCGTGCGTTCCTTCGTTGTGTGATCGTCTCAAGGGTGCTTTTATCGGTCAAAGAAACGGACTACCAACGTGCCCAGATTACCACCGTGGTCGGAAATTAACCCATTTTCAGAAGCTGACTCCATGTATGCTTCTGCGAAATATGCGCTATGTGATGACATTGTATATGATATACCAACAAACCCACTTTGCAACAACAGCAGTGACCCATATTGATTTTATGAAATATGACACAAAAATAATAAAAATTGCTTAAGAGTCAACATTCATAACTTATGTTCTAGTGTCGCATTGTTGTACATATTAATAATTAGTAAGAACTACCATCATACCGTGCTAGTCAAGCAGCGCACTCAAAAGAACGAAGAAGAAAGAGGCAAGAAAAACTCTTCGCTCGCTGCATATGCTACGACTATCGTGTTTTTTTTTAAGACGATAGTCTTTCTTGGGATACTTAAACGCAAAAATTTTGGTCTGTATGTCTGTCCTGTGTGTTTGTCTGTCGGTAACCCGATTCAGCTGCTCGGCCAAAGTTTAACTTCTTTCTGAATGCCCAGCCATCTTGAACTGGTGTTCGCGTTCATATTTGTGAACATATTCGATCAAAAAGCAAATACTACGCATTCCTGAGGCACAACATTAATATGTAAGCGTCAGGACGTGTGTTCTTTATTAGAAAATACATAGGTACGCAATTCTAAAGACCCTAGTGTTTTTTAGGCTGTCTCAGGCAAGGCAAAACATAGTAGTACGGCCGGCACAAGACTTATCGTCTTTCGACGACATTTGCAGCGAAGCACGCAGATATTTTTGTGTCTCTCTATTGAGGTTAGGCTGTGGTAGACAATTAAAAGGAAGTGAAATTTGATGTCAAGTTTTAGAACACTGTTTTAAAAAAATGTGCTTCGGCTGCAATTACTTTACGTAAGCTGTGCTCATTCTCTTGTATATTCGTTTTGTACATGTGGCAGGCGGCACATGAGTTTCGAGGACAGGACGCACGCGGAAGAGTACACACAGTGTTAACAATGCTGTAGGTGTCTCAAGATTGTGTTCTGTGGTTCTGCTTTCTTACAGATATTTAAAAACTGAGCAAGATG
>JALIZH010026385.1:0-17829 GCA_030522465.1 Rhipicephalus appendiculatus
AATAGTGAACTGAAACCGCTGCGGTGACGGGGCCATCGTCCACGTCACTCCACGAGCTCATGAATGATTGATGACGTTGTAGTATTAGCAGTATTAGTAGTAGTATCAGTAGTAGTAGTATTAGTAGTAGTAGTAGTAGTATTTGTAGTATTTGTGGTGGTGGTAGAGTTAGTAGTAGTAGTAGTAGAAGCAGTAGCAGCAGCAGCAGCAGCAGCAGCAGCAGCAGCAGTAGTAGTAGTAGTAGTAGTAGTAGTAGTAGTAGTAGTAGTAGTAGTAGTAGTAGTAGTAGTAGTAGTAGCAGCAGCGGCAGCAGCAGCAGCAACAGCATCAGCAGTGAGCCTAGAGTAGTAGTAGGAGCGAAAACATTGGCATGGTTGACATTGGCGCTCGAATTCCTTCTGTTAATGTTTTGTACGCACAAAACGTTTTGTGCCTGGCGGACTATGCCAGAATAAACAAAACAAAAAGAAAGAAAAGAAAGAGGAGAAGGATGTGGAGAGAGGACCGGAAATGCTGCGAATGTTTTACAAAACATTCCACAAACCTGTAGATTGACGAAAAAAAAAAAATAAAACAACAACAACAACAAGAAGGCGGTTTTCGCTTATGAGTCGTCTTAGACGAATGCATTAGGGACGGAATCACTTTTTTCGTGATTTCTCGTAAGAACCATAGTTCTTGAGGGCCAGATATATTAAGGCGAGAACCTTAAATGTCTCATAAAAACGCTAAAATCGACAGCCGGCGCCGGTGTCCCTCGCCGTCGGCGTCATCATGTCTGATGCAAAAATCATCAAAACGTGATGTCACCACATGTCGTCCTCATGACGTCACAAATAGCTCAATTTTGTGACGTCATCGTGACGTCACATGATGACCTCATCCCACGACATCATCGCTTGGGCAAAGGTGGGCAGTGATCACGGAGGCAGTGCAAAGCCAGATGAGGTGCAGAAAGTTCGCAATGCCTCCGATCCCAGTGGCAATGCATACCCACGTCAGGTGAAGAAAATTTTCGGGCGAGGGGGGGAGGGGGGGGGATCAATACATTTACTGAGAAGGAACAGAAAAAGATATTTTTTCTCATTGGAGTCGTTGTTGACGAATGCGTAAGGGACCGTTTTGTAAGTGTTTTTCTTTGTTTGTTTGTTTGTTTGTTTGTTTGTTTGTTTGTTTGTTTGTTTATTTGTTTGTTTGTTTGTCCGTTCGTTCGTTCGTTCGTTCGTTCGTTCGTTCGTTCGTTCGTTCGTTCGTTCGTTCGTTCGTTCGTTCGTTCGTTCGTTCGTTCGTTCGTTCGTTCGTTCGTTCGTTCGTTCGTTCGTTCGTTCGTTCGTTCGTTCGTTCGTTCGTTCGTTCGTTCGTTCGTTCGTTCGTTCGTTCGTTTTCTTGCTTGTTTGTTACAGGCCTGGTGCGGTATTCTCGCCGGCTCACTTTCGGGCACGTGCGATCAATTTTCCGATATTCTCTCGTGAGCTCAGCGATGGAGAAGCGTCGGGGAGTCTGCAGCTGACAGCAGAAAGATTTAGAATTCGGCATTCGCAGAGCTTTGCTTACGCAATCAGCGGGTGTTGTCGACAATGGTCCAGGCGTCAAACGCAAGCCACTCTTTGTCCGGCTTACTGCAGGCGCTTGGCGTTTTGTACGCGATTTTAGCTGGTGTTTGTGTCTCGTGTGCTCCCTTCTTTATTTTTAATAGACCAGCGCTGAGTGGTTGGGTTCGCCCAATTTCTGTGGCGGATACCTGCGCTTGAGGGTTTTCTCAAACACACACACAGTCCCATCCTAGCCATGGATAAAATGCAAACGATTAAAATTACCTGACGATCTACCGTGGACGATGAGTAAGCTGTCCGTGATAACTGTTGCTCGAGGAAAAACAGGAAAAGAAAGCAAGGACAAAAAAAAAATCACAGCATATCCACGGAGTGAATGATGATGAGTGGGCGAAGCTCCGGAGGTTCATCGGTAAACCGTGAATCTTCTGTGAAATTCGCCCAGTACATCATCAAACACGTGACAAACACTGTGTGTATATATACAAGAAATTTATATTTTATTCGTGAGCCGTGATTTTCCGTTTTGTTTTCGTTTCTTCGTTGGTCGTGGTTACCGTTTACATAAGCCGTGGCTTCCGTTCCCCCCCCTTCATTATAACGGCTTTATGGTCGGTGAAATGGAGGGAGAGTGGTTCCTGGATGGGTCGTAGTCGAAAATTTGCAAAGACGAGATCGATGCAGGTTCCTCGGATGGTGGTTGGTTGCATGTGGTCAAACGATATGCATGTGAGACCATATCGCGATGCCATGTGTTGTATGGCATCGTGATCGTCATCGTCATCAGCGTCATCGTTATGACGCATAGTGGGTACATTCCATGTGCTGTGCCGTGATGGCAGCGTCATCGTCATCGCACAGGGGGTGGCTACGACAACGACGCAGGACGCCGGACTAGCCTATGCCCTAAGGAGCTTCGCCCCTAAAAATTCAGCAAGCTCCACTTGGCGGGCACCGATGAAAGAGTGAATTTGGTGACGTGCAGTGAAGTTGAATGAAGCGGGAGTGATGTGGTATGAAGTCGGTGTGACTGAAGTGGGAGGAGTGGCAGGAGCAGTAGTGGGCGTAGTGGTGTGTTGTGGAGGTAGTGAGTAGCGGGAGTAGTGGGAGCAATAGTGGTCGTAGTGGCATGGTAGTGGTGAGTGGTAGGAGTAGTGAGTGGTGGGAGGAGTAGTGGGCGCAGGGGTGAGTTGTGGGAGTAGTGTGTGTGGCACACATAAGAAAATGACTCGACACGTCCTACTCAACGTTACTAGAATAAACTCAGTTTCAAAGCTCCGTATCTCCGCCAGCGGAGGAGAGTGGGCCGAACGGCGGTCGCGAGAACTAGCGGCGCTGCAGTCAACTCTTGCGTAAGGTCCCTATATTTATAAAGGTAGCGACAACTACACGCGCGCCCTCTGGAGGGGTCCAAGGAGCAGCGCTAGCAGACGACGCTCCGCTTGCTCGCGTGCATTCTGCGGACGCCTAAAAGCGCTCTCAGCGCGCGCTTTAATCGGTTAATTATTGCGTTTTGTGGCGTAAGCTGCCTAGGAAACTTCAAACGACAGGGACAACAGCTAACGAGCCCGGAGTACGCTGGACATTCAAATAAAAACACCTGCTTTTTCCGAAGGGAGCTTCTGAGAAGTTTGCCACAGCAGTTGGCATGCAGGACATTTATATTTTGGTTCTTCGCGAGTTTTCAAATTCAGCGTTACTTAAAGTAGATGTACTGCTTGTTTTCTAGTAAAAAAAAAAAAATAGACAGGTTGTGAGCTCACTGCTACTTTCGGTAACATCATGGGTCACCTAGCATAGTGTGCAGTGCAAAACATGCGCTATTATTGCTTTCATTGCGTTTGTCAGCGTTCAGAAATATTTACCGTATTACACGATATTTTTAACTACGCTTATTTTGTTTATAAAGTACTCCAATAAGCTCACTTAGGAGAAACATTTTCACTGCATTCGTGGAATATCAGCAACCAGAGTACCTTTCAAGATCTAGGAAATATAGCATGCCCGGTGGTGTCTCACGCATTTTAATGTTCAACTGTCTTTACCGCCTCCCCTTTTACTACCCCGCCGCCTCCGTGTCCCGCAGATATAGAGGTAGTTTGCAATGTTACGTAATGCAATTTGAAATAAATTCGAGGTATGTATACACCTACCGGCCCTAAACCAGACTACAACCAGAAAAGCTGAGCTAGGTGACTTTGTTGGGATGCATGAGTATAAAATAGCACTTATTTGAAAATCAGGTTTTATTGCATCAATTCATAGCAAAGTTTTTCTTTGGAAGGTTTGTCGTCAGTACTGATCATCCCTCATTCGCTTGCAGGGGGGCTTCCGTTCCTTCTGCCATCGCAAATTAGCAAAGATTCCCAGTGCGGCATATATGCTTTCAGTTTTTTTTCTCGCAGTGTCATGCAGTATTACTTACTCGAACTCCCCCAAAAGCATTGCGGTCCCCTACGGAAAACGGCACGCGGAATGCTTCAACGAAGAAGCCTTAATCGATCCTAAGCGCAGCAGTGCGACAAAAAACATGGCAAGGTACGTGTGGCAAGACATTAATCCTAAATGGTCCTTTCCTTGTGAGCTTTTAGTCTTGAAGCTACCCCGGCGAGAAAAACGAACGCAGCTGTATGGTTCTGAGCCATTTAATGTTTACGGGCGTGACTGCATTGTCTACTGTGCACAGATCTACAGTATAAAGAACGCCTAAACAATAATATCCTTGCTGAGATAATGGTTACGCATAGCCACGAACAAAAGCTTGCCGCCAGCCGAAAGGCTGCTTGAAGTTATCAACATTACCAAATCACTTACATCGCATAGCCGGGTGTTTTCTGTGTGCAAAAATTTCTTGCGACTGATTTTGTTTTGCCGTACCTTCCTTCAGGATATATTTTTGTCACCGCGAGGAACCTAAAAAACAAGAAAAAAAAAACCTTCTTTCTGTACTCTGCGCGGGGAAACAACCGAAGGCATTGAGACCCTGCATACTAGCCCGTCACGCTCCAAACATTTAATTCCTGCACAGAATTCCCGCGTCCACTCAACTTCAAGTACATAAACGCTTCTAGATTGCAAAAACAATGCGACAGAGGCGCGTGAAGTACTCTCTACTAGCTAAAATCACCGAATTCCACGCTTGAAAATACAGTCATCCATATCTCTCGCCGGCACGACGCTGCCGCCGCTGGACCCTTTGGGCGGGGCGCGAAGGCGAAAAGGTCACGTGTCGCAAACCGGCCTATCGCGAGGCGCGGCGGCTGGATCAAGACCTTTCGCTACTTTTAAAGATACAGGGACTTTACTCTTGCGTAGGGTTCCTCGATGCGCGCGCTCCCCTCCGCCGCCGTGGAGGGTGGAGACAACAGCGTCGTCTGCTACGGCGTCCGCCATTACGATGCCCTCTCCGCAGGCCGCCTATAGCCACGATAGGCAGCCAACGGGCGTCGCGCGGCTGCATGCAGAGTTCGTAGTGTCAAAACGAGTGGTACTCAAACAACATGACAAAAATACAAAGTTTTCGTATCGGGAGTGTGAAGGTCTCAGATTTCTATTCTCTAATTTTTATTTTTAAAGCGACATTAGCAGCTGGAGTTGCTCGCAGCAGAAAACTACCGTCCACGCCAGCCACGTTATACACCTTCAATTAACATCTTCTTGGGCTAGTCGGTAACAATTTATATTGGTTAAAGATGTGAAACACACGCACCCAAGTCCCATGGCCGTTCATTGTGTCTGTGTGTTTTGTGCCTTCCACAAAAGTGTAAAAACAGTTCGCCTGCCGGTCGAACACAGAAAAAAAAAATCATGTGATGTCACGAGAAAAGAGAAAACCTGTGATTGCACACCATATTTTCAGATCTTGTTTTCGAATTATTCATCAGCTACCCCAATTACGGACCGCATTCTGCAACGCACAGTATTCTGAATTTTGTTTTCATCTCTTTTACCTTACTGAAAATAACAGATGGGCAAAAAAATTGTTGAATACATATCATACTATTTGGGGCTCTACATACGGCTTTTATGGCATTAAATCATGAAATTTATGGCATTAAATCATGCACGCACGCACGCGTAAACACGCACATGCACGCACACGAATAGAAACGCACGCGCACACACACGCATGCGCGCTCAATCATGCGTGCACGCACAGACACTCACGTACACGCGCATACACACACAAGGACGCACACAAACACACACAGGCACGCAGATATGCACACACGCATGCGCACATACACACAGGCTCGCACTCACACGTACACGCATACACACACACGCACACACACAGATACACGCATATGCGCGTGTGTGCACACACAGACGTACACGTACAGACACGCACGCACACACAACCACGCGCACACATAAGTAACCCACGCACGCATGCACACACACGTACACGCACGCATACACACACTCACCGACATGCATGCGCACACACGTACACACACACGGGCGCGCGCACACACACACGTAGCACACTCATGCGCACACACACGCGCGTGCGTGCACACATGGACACGCACGCGTACACACGCACACACACGCACAATCATGCGTACATGCGCACAAAACACACGTACACGCACATACACGTAAACACACACACGCACATACACGTCACCGTTTGAGAAACGCCAAGGCGTTGTTACCTACAATGAGTGCCCCGAAAGTATTCTTTCGGCAACGTATACGTTGAGGCGAGTTACGTCGAGAGAGAAGGCCAGCGTAAGCGCGGCGAGTTATAACTCTCCAAATGCTGAAATGGCATAACAGCCTGCACAAACACGACCGGTCCGTGGATTGCCACTTGTCGCGCTTGATCTTTACCAGCCACAGGAGTCGCCATTTCGCATCTTTCGGAAATCTGAACATCTTATAGCCATTTCGCGAGTGGTTTGTGCACTGTGACAAGCAACACCCGGGCATTTTGTCCGAGAAAACGCCGCGCACCTGTCTCACTCAACCAGCCGCGACGAGGCCGGGGGAGCCGAATGGCGGCCGCCGATCGGAAGGCGGCATTCACCCCCTCAAAGAATGGCTCCACCCTCCAAGGGGGCGCGTGCATCGAGGAACCCTACTCTTGCGCTACTCTCGGCGCATCGTCTGCTACGGCGGCGCACCGCGGCGGTCCGGCGCGCTGTTGCTCGCGGCAGCTTTCTAGTTGTACTATTATCAAACTTCAACATTTATCATGCCTCCAGTCCACATTCTCGCGTCGTATTTGTGGACTGCTTAGGTGGATATGCATAAGGTTACCTGTATGTATTGGCCCGGATATGTTGCTCATTGGTTGGCTAAGAATCAAATAATGTCCAGCCTATCGTAAATTTTAGCTGTTTACGTTGCGTTTAACCCCCAAGTATGGGAATTTCTTATTGAATGAACATTTTCAACGTAGTTTTACTAACAACTGCTACCATTTTAACAACAGCCGTCTCACCTAGACGAAAAATGACCCAAAACGTTTGTAAAACCATTTATATGTGCAAACAAGTTGACTACAGGGAATACAAAAACTTTCTAGAAAAATAGTACTCACGTTTTCTACTATTTGAAAAAAATGAAGTTCTCGCAAGAACAGTACCCATGCCTTACACTGTATTCAAGGCAAGCCTTCGCGACAGCTAAAAATCGAGAGTAAAGGGAAAATGTTACAGCAACTTCACCTTCTTTCTGGAATCTTCCACCTTTTAAGAAAGCTGGAGTTCCTGATTGAATATTGCTTGCAAAAAAAAGAGAAAATTGTCATCACAATGTAAAACATCGCTATTCTAGCCATCACGTCCTTATCATGAATGATACAGCTCAAAGGATGCCGTGGAAACCACTCGAAATTCTCAAGCACAATCGAAAAGTGGTCACCAACTAAGGGGTTTTCGTCAAAGGGCTCTAGGTTATTTTCTCAATTGCTTTTAACGTAGAAAGTTCTCGTGAGGGGCGATTCAGGCAGCCTTTACAGAAATACCTCCTCCGAGTGAATGCACTTGCGTGTGTTTTGGGCTCGGCTGCGCACTACTCAGGGGTGCTAGGCAATCTTCGCGCGTTGTTACTTCTATTTTTTCTGTGAACGTACCCATAGATGTACTGCACTCACGGTGTGTTTCTTCCCGATGTGCTACGTTCCACCAAAAAGTGACACCGATGTGTGCGACACCCCTAGCTGCGCTAAGCTTCCGAAATGGGAACACTGTATACGATTAAAAAGAAGATATGTTGCTCTATTATGAATTAATGTAACAAAACCTGCTCATTGGTGAGACATGACTATTTATATACAATTTTGTTCGTTCATAAGCACCACATATCGGGCATGCTAACGCAAAAAAAAAAAAAAATCCACTGCTTTGAAGGCCGCGCGACCGATCGGATGTTAATATGGTGCAAATCTCAGTCTCGGCAGCGTTGTTAATGCCTTTCATCTTGCTGTTGTATTTCTGGCGGCTCCTTCAAAACTGGGCACTGGGCTTTCGAAGGGTGACATGCGCTTTTTTTTTGGGGGGGGGGGGGGAGGATTGGCGCCTAGGTTTTGAACATTTTGGCTTCGATATATGGGGTGGAAGTTCTGAGAACAAGCGTGGATGAGTACCGCGCGAGAGCTCCCACTTTCCGCATGAGATAAAAGCTTCTTGTCCGGCAAAACATGACGTTAGTGCTTTACAATGTCGTCATTCTCAGACTGGACCTCATAGACCTTGCATTTCGCAGTGAGCTATCTATGTTTGCGATGCAAAGCTTGCTCCCACCTTTTGAATGGTGTAGGATTTTTGGAGTTCCTTCGGGGTGACCATTGGTTTACACCCTAATAAAGAAATAATCGCATGCAAATGATAGAAAAGAAATTACAAGAATTACTGAATTCACTTCAGCATGCTGCACTTGAAACCACTACTACAGCACGGTCTCAACTTGTTTCGCTCATACGGTCACTCTCTTGGGTTATTTTTGTTGGATTTTACAACTACCTTTCAGTGTGTGCCTGTATCATGCCCTTAAATGACATTGTTGTATAAACGACTGCCTCTTCACCTACAATTATATTTATGTAGTGTATATTATTTTGTATTTCTTGAACTCGTAACTGTTGTGTAATTGTTGTCGCACAGTGTATATAATACTGAACCACGTCACCTGCGCCATATCCACAAAGTGTTGCCGCCATTTAATAATAATAATAATAATAATAATAATAATAATAATAATAATAATAATAATAATAATAATAATAAGAAGAAGAAGAAGAAGAAGAAGAAGAAGAAGAAGAAGAAGGAGAAGAAGAAGAAGAAGAAGAAGAAGAAGAAGAAGAAAAATAATTTTATTTGCACAATCAAAATGAACTCTCGGGTAACGTGCAAATCTAGACAGAAAGGAAATTCTGTTACGATCGTGCACCGGCTCGCCCGTCACCCCAACGCGAGAGAAACCGGTGGCTACGAGTGTCTCAAGCTGCTTATAGCAGCTTTTATCTTGGCCCCTGCCATTGTGTAACCACGTTTACAAAGGAAATAAATAAATAAATAAATAAACAAAAAACACACAGACAATAAATAAAAAATAAATAAATAAATAAGTAAATAAATAAATAAGTGGTGTGAAGCGGAGTCGCCGTTGCGGTAGCCGCTCTTGCGGCCCAGCGCAAAGCAAGTAGGCATACCGCACCGTCGATAAATCTGTTCGTCCTCGTTACGCGTCGTACATGACACACGTGTTTTCGTACAAGACACTACGCAGGGTCAAGAACAGTCCCGGAACTGACGAGTGAACACAGCGCACCATTCGCTCTAACCGCTTGCATTTCGCCGGCGCCGATCACAACACGCGCCGCGCGGCCGCGGGAGCTAGACTCGACTACAGCGCCACTAGTTCTCGCGACCGCCACGCGGACCGCCTCTCCGGCGGAGCTTTGAAACTGAGTTTATTCTAGTAACGTTGGTCCTACTAGCGCCGGAGCCGAGACACAACTAATCTTTTCTTTATTTTCTGCGCCCCTCGCGCCAGCCTGGCTGCCGCGCAGCACGAGATCGCGCCTGACCTCTTCTTCCTTCGCCGCGCAATCCCGTCGATGTCGGTGGCGCTACAAGTGAGTGGTGGGAGAAGTAGTGGGCGCAGGGGTGAGTTGTAGGAGTAGTGGGAGTGGTGGGAGGTGTAGTGGGCGCAGGGGTGAGTTGTGGGAGTAGTGGGAGCAGTAGCGGGATCAGTAGTGGTCGCAGGGGTGAGTTGTAGGAGTAGTGAGTAGTGTGAGTTGCGGGAGTAGTAGTGGGCGCAGGGGTGAGTGGTGGGAGGAGTAGGGGGGCGCAGGGGGTGAGTTGTGGGAGTAGTGGGAGCAGTAGCGGGAGCAAAAGTGGTCGCAGGGGTAAGTTGTAGGAGTAGTGGGCGCAGGGTTGAGTTGTGGGAGTAGGGAGTAGTGCTAGTGGTGGGAGAGGTAATGGGCTCAAGGGTGAGTTGCGGAAGTAGTGAGTAGTGGGAGCGGTGGGAGGAGTAGTGGGCGCAGGGGTGAGTTGTAGGAGTAGTGAGTAGTGTGAGTTGCGGGAGTAGTAGTGGGCGCAGGGGTGAGTGGTGGGAGGAGTAGCGGGCGCAGGGGTGAGTTGTGGGAGTAGTGGGAGCAGTAGCGGGAGCAAAAGTGGTCGCAGGGGTAAGTTGTAGGAGTAGTGGGCGCAGGGTTGAGTTGTGGGAGTAGGGAGTAGTGCTAGTGGTGGGAGAGGTAATGGGCTCAAGGGTGAGTTGCGGGAGTAGTGAGTAGTGGGAGCGGTGGGAGGAGTAGTGGGCGCAGGGGTGAGTTGTAGGAGTAGTGAGTAGTGTGAGTTGCGGGAGTAGTAGTGGGCGCAGGGGTGAGTGGTGGGAGGAGTAGTGGGCGCAGGGGTGAGTTGTGGGAGTAGTGGGAGCAGTAGCGGGAGCAAAAGTGGTCGCAGGGGTAAGTTGTAGGAGTAGTGGGCGCAGGGTTGAGTTGTGGGAGTAGGGAGTAGTCCGAGTGGTGGGAGAGGTAATGGGCTCAAGGGTGAGTTACGGGAGTAGTGAGTAGTGGGAGCGGTGGGAGGAGTAGTGGGCGCAGGGGGTGAGTTGTAGGAGTAGTGAGTAGTGTGAGTTGCGGGAGTAGTAGTGGGCGCAGGGGTGAGTGGTGGGAGGAGTAGTGGGCGCAGGGGTGAGTTGTGGGAGTAGTGGGAGCAGTAGCGGGAGCAAAAGTGGTCGCAGGGGTAAGTTGTAGGAGTAGTGGGCGCAGGGTTGAGTTGTGGGAGTAGGGAGTAGTCCGAGTGGTGGGAGAGGTAATGGGCTCAAATGGGTAAAAATAGAAGGACACTTCGTAAATTCCAAAGTGTGTTCCTCTGTTCCTTCTCGTCGGTAATGGAGCGACCGATCAGCATTTCGCTTTTTCGTGCGGTTGCAAGCTTTGCTGAGCAGTCTTCGGCGGCGTCGTCGTCGACCGAACGCTTGAGGCCCGCTGCTGCTTTATAAAAGGCATGCGGGTGTTCTGCTTGCCTTTGCTTGATCCAACGACACAAAGGCACGTGTGACTTTTTTGTCGTTGGCATAGAAGAACAAATCTCTGATCAGGGTACGTGTTTGAAAAACCGACCTACCCGGCACTGCGCGCATTTGCATGGGCGAAACTATATCGGGTAAGAAAGGTTTTAGCCTCAAAAAGCAAGGATCCTAAAGAAAGGTTTTAGCCTAAAAAAAAAATTACACCATCTCCCGCTAAAGGGAACCATGTGTAGATGTGAAGCAGCGGGCGCTAACGCTTACACTGGCGGTGGCGTTGACGCTGGCCCTATCGCAGCGTTGCGCAGGAGAGAAAACTGAGGAGGCGCAAAGCACGCAGTGATGGAGCGGTGTTTCCTACTGGAACATGCCAATCGCTGCTAATGGGCAATGAGAGACAGAAGACTCCGACTGGACACAGAGACCCGCACTCCGCTTTTAGTTAACGCGCACGCTGCGAATTTTTATTGTTCAACAACGCACAGGAGAAATCTTCCACCGGCACCACCTTGGAGGTCAAGATCCATTGCCATATATACGGGATGGCCAGTGAACGGTTGTGCAGCGCGAGCAG
This sequence comes from Rhipicephalus appendiculatus, assembly GCA_030522465.1. Lineage (NCBI taxonomy): Eukaryota > Metazoa > Arthropoda > Arachnida > Ixodida > Ixodidae > Rhipicephalus > Rhipicephalus appendiculatus. The sequence continues at coordinate 11,614 of JALIZH010026385.1, forward strand.
TCGGTTTTTTTCAACCAAGAAACTCGCTAGCAGACGCTGCCTGCGTCGGCGTCGCGAGGCGAGAGAGGGGGAAGCGGAGGAGAGGAGAGAGAGGGGGGTGACACGCATGCGCAGTGGGGAGTGTGAACGCCGTGGGCAGGGATGCGTAGAGGAGAGAGGGGGAGCGTAGGAGAGGAGAGAGAGGGGGGACGCGCATGCGCAGGGGGGAGTTAGACGCCGCGGGCAGGGATGGAGAGAGGGGGGAGTGTAAGAGGGGGAGAGAGGAAGGGAGGCGCATGCGCAGTGAGGGTGTGGTTGCCGTGGGGAGGGATGCCTAGAGGAGAGAGAGGGGGAGAGGAGGTTTTTTTATTTTTATTTTTTCTTTAACTGTTTGCGCATGCGCAGTAAGGGTGGGCACGCGGCACACCACCACCACCACCACCACCGGATTAAGCTTCGCCATAAGATGCTTCACATCTAAAACCAAGGATCCTAGCCACGAGTTTGTAGTCAGTGTTGAGGAGAGTAATCGGTCTCCACGACCGTGGATCGTCAGAATCCGTGCCCTCATTTGGCAGCAAGACTACACGTCTCTCACTGAAGGAGCTCGGCTTTTGCCCGCCAACAATGAACCCGTTGACCAAGTCAGTAGTGCGTCGCCTAGAACGTCGAAGAAAGTTATATAAAACCCTGTCAGTATTCCATGTGAACCTGGCGCCGTGGAAGTGTTCATTTTCCTCAGAGCCCACCACACTTAGAAGCAAAGGAAAGTTTATTGAACCAGTATACACAAACACTAGAGGCACTTATACACTAAAACTTCGAAATGGCGTCAGTATAACTTGTACAAACGCTAGAAGCAATTTTACACAGATTTCAATAAAAGACTGTGCGGTGCTAAGAAATTATGGAACAAAGACATGTTACCTCTCAAGGAGCTGAAGTGACACAGGGAAGTTTATTGCATACTATAGTGACGGCAGTTCAGGTGACTATAACTGGACTGCAGGGGCGTAGCCAGAAATTTTTTTCGCGGGGGGGGGGGGGGGGGGGGAGGGTCACCTCCTTGATTTCGGGAGGGGCACCTGCTTGAAATGGTCATTTTTCGCTCTGTATACCATGGCCAAAAAAAAATTTCGGGGGGGGGGGGGGCACGTGCCCAGTATGCCACCCCCTGGCTACGCCACTGCTAGACTGGGTAGCAAAATGACTTGCGCGGGACATACAAACAAGAGAACATAGGTACAATGGAACTGCGATATGCTAACACAGATCACGAATCACTGAAAAATCAAGAAAAAAGAAACAAAAAAAAAAAACTAAGTTTGCACTGAATCACATGAGAGAAGAGGAAAGTTTATTGAACAAGTGTACACCAACATTGGAGGCACTTATACACTAAAAAGTTCGAAATGGCGTCAGTGGAACTTATACAAACGCTATACACAATTTTAAACGGATTTCTATAAAACACTGTGCGGTACTAAGAAACTATGGAATAAGAAACATGTTACCTCTCGAGGAGCTGAAGAGAGAGAGAAAAAGACAAAAATAGAAAAAGAAAAGGGGGAAAAAAAAGGGGGGGGGGGGGGTTCGAGGTTCGAGTAGCTTAGCGAGTCGGATGACATGTTTCCCTGCTTAACTCAGTACAGCGCTGCGGGAAATTCCAGTTTTCCCCCACTTCATACAAGACACCGAGTGTGCCACCGCCTTGAAAAGCACCACTAACATCTAGTCAAGGTATCCAAATGGAGCAAAAGCTAACGATGTTTGCATTTACCGAAGCCGATGCGCACGCCATGTTACATGTCCGTCTAAAGCCTTCAGAAACGTCCCAGCAATATTTTGCAATTTGTTAGCATATCGTGTCTAAGTATCGCTCTATTTTATTTTTAATAACCTATTACAAAACCGTTTTTACTGATCCCTATGACTTTTATCTGATACATTAGGTGTTCTAGATGAAAATGAACTAAATTTTTTGATTGACTTTTAAATTTCGGCAATCTCTGCATTGTGAATGCTTCAGGGCGGATGAGTCCCATCGGCATCCCCAACAAATGGGTCCCTTAAGAAAGGGGGGGGGGGGGGGGGGGGCAGGTAGGCGGAGAAAATATGCGTTGTGTTTTGACAGTTAACGCATGGGGGGCGGTCGAAATTTTTTTTTAGCTGCCCCCCCCCAAAAAAAAAATTTCAGAAGCAAAAAGAAAAAGACAAACAAATAAAATTTAAAATATCACAGGGTTTCACATGCTTTCGCCTAAGACGGCTCGAAGGCGAAACCCATATTTTTCTTTCCAGTCGATGCACTGATCCACCCTAGCCCCCCCTCCGAAAGCTTTCTGCAAGTTGCAACTAACGCGGTTTTGCGCGGCCTCCGAGATCGGAGGCTAGGCAAGCTTTGTGCAGCTCGTCAGGTTTTACTCTGCCTCCGGGATCGGCCCACCTTTGACCCGGCGATGGCGTCACGTGATGACGCGTGACCGTGTGAGGTCACGTTATGTGACGTTATGACGATGTCGCTCTGACGTCATAGATTTAGGTGATTCGCCACGTCATGGTGACGTAATGCGGTGACACCATCGCGTGATGATGATTTTTTTGCTTCACTCGTGTTGTCGCCGACGCCATGGAACGCTGATGCCGCTGACGGTCAATTTTTAAGGCGAAAGCCTGTCATGCCTCATACTCGCGTCCATCCGTCCCTCCGTCCGCCCCTCCGTCCGTGCCCTGGAACGTTGCCAGCTATGGCCTCTCCCCCTCACACTCTCTCAGCAATCACATTATTGCTTAGAGAGTGTAATTAAAAGGAGGAAGAAAAACAAAATAAGAAAAAAAAAAGACATGGCATAGTCATTCGAATGGCCACAGTCTTTCGCCGAACACACTTTGGAATTTACAAAGTGTACTTTCGTATTTGATGAGGCATCTAAGGCTGTCGCCTTAAAAAAAGATCCATGCTGTTAGATGTTAAGCGTACGTTTAACCCAAAGGAGGATGTCCCGCTTCGTCATTCCTCAGGCGTGCAAGTGCGACTGTACGCATATATATAGGATCGGGATGGTTTGATGCAGGCTTGGCACGAAGCGGGTCTTCAGCCGAAGTCCGCAAGAGCATCGTACGAGGCACACATATGCAGATACATGTACCCCAACGTGCCAGCGCCGCACAAGTAGACGGCTCGAGCTGAGGGGTCTCCGCCGATGCGAGTACTGCATAACAGAGTCAGCTTCGTCACGACGCAGGGCGCTCGCAGTCAAAACGCATCCATATGCAACGCGGCGAGGTGTTCGCTGCTCAGACGTCGGCGATATTCGCTTCGCGTTCATTTTTGGAGACTCCGAGGCGGCACGCGCAAAAAAGTGGCAGGTTCGACTGGAAAGGAGGAGTCCGGCTACGTTTACTTTTTTATAGGCTTATGTATCTGCCCGTTTTTTTCCTTACATGGGCAGTTAGCGCGAGCCGGCTATGTATAAACATGGCCCCGTGGCGCACGCGAACCCCGTACAGGATGGTGCTCACACTATCGCGCATGCGTTGCGCTCGCGAACCGGGTTTCGTTAATGAGCACGTGTAACCCCACGAACGCGTGCTCGCGGTGCAGTCGTGTCAGCGCCACGCGCCCGTATGCCGTCGGGGCTTGGATGGCGAGTCAACGAGGCACTGCTGTAACGGAGTAACCACAGGCGTGTGCAGGGGTGAAGGGGTACGCTTTCCGCCATTATCACCCAAAGGGTTAAGAATTCAAATCATCGCAACTGACAGGAGGGGACAGAGGAGAGGACACAGAGCGCTGAACTTCCAACAATTTATTTGCTTGGAAAGCGTTCGCTTTTATACAATTACACACTGTTACAACAGCCATGCGCGGAACACAAACATGTCACAAGAATTCATCACGTGGACAAACCTAGATACATTATTTCTTTATCAGTGACAGCGACAGAAGGGTACTTACACCGCGCATGGCTTTGTAACAGTGTGTAATTGTATAAAAGCGAAGGCTTTCCAAACAAATAAACTGTTGGGAAGTTCAGCGCTCTGTGTCCTCTCCTCTGTCCCCTCCTGTCGGTTGAGCTGATTTGAATTCTTAATCATGTTGTACCACGCCAGCCCCATATTTTAGATGTGAAGCATCTTATGGCGAAGCTTAATCCGGTGGTGGTGGTGGTGGTGGTGTGCCGCGTGCCCACCCTTACTGCGCATGCGCAAACCCTTTAAAAAAAATAATAAAAACCTCCTCTCCCCCCTCTCTCCTCTAGGCATCCCTCCCCGCGGCAACCACACCCTCACTGCGCATGCGCCTCCCCTCCTCTCTTCCCTCTTACACTCCGCCCTCTCTCCTCTAGGCATCCCTGCCCGCGGCGTCTACACTCCCACTGCGCATGCGCGTCCCCCCCTCTCTCTCCTCTCCTACGCTCCCCCCTCTCTCCTCTCCGCATCCCTGCCCACGGCGTTCACACTCCCAGTGCGCATGCGTGTTACCCCCCTCTCTCTCCTCTCCTACGCTCCCCCCTCCCTCGCCTCGCGATGCCGACGCAGGCAGCGTCTGCTAGCGAGTTTCTTGGTTGAAAAAACCGACTGCTCGCGTTGCACAACCGTTCACTGGCCACCCCGTATATATGGCAATGGATCTTGACCTCCAAGGTGGTGCCGGTGGGAGATTTCTCCTGTGCGTTGTTGAACAATATAAATTCGCAGCGTGCGCGTTAACTAAAAGCGGAGTGCGGGTCTCTGTGTCCAGTCGGAGTCTTCTGTCTCTCATTGCCCATTAGCAGCGATTGGCATGTTCCAGTAGGAAACACTGCTCCATCACTGCCTGCTTTGCGCCTCCCGAGTTTTCTCTCCTGCGCAACGCTGCGATGAGCGCCAGCGTCAACGCCGCCGCCAGTGTAAGCGTTAGCGCCCGCTGCTTCACATCTACACATGGTTCCCTTTAGCGGGAGATGGTGTAATTTTTTTACTTAGTCGACCGTAGTGAGGTTTAAGGAAATTGACCGAGTGGAACTTAATGATCAAGAGTGAAGCCGTGCCCCCCCATAAGATGGCGGCTGCGGCCGCCATCTTAGCCGGGGCACGATAAACTGTCGGCGTTCGGCGAAGGAAACGGAGCGTTCTCCTCGCACGCCCAATGAGTGTAATATGGCAACTTTTTTCGGGCCAGATACTGCTCCAAGCCAGTGGCGTAGCCAGGGGGTGGCACACCGGGCACGTGCCCCCCCCCCCCCCAGGGTGTCGGAACGAAATTTTTTTCGTTTCGGTTTTAGTTTCGTTCCACCGCAAAAAGTTCCGTTCCGTTTCTGTTCCGGAACGAAAAAAAAATGGTCCGTAACGGTTCGTAACGTTATGTATTTGAAAAAAATTTGTAGACTAACGATAAAAATATTGGTTTTGTCATATAGTTACTCACGCTCCTCTTAAGAAAGTGGGACAGGGTTAGAACACGTTCTTCCCACGTTCTGAAGAGGAGCACAGCTAATTGTACCACGAATTTCTACAAATCAGCGGAAACCCGTGTCCTACTCAATTATAGTAGACTTTCTCAAAAGTGAATTACGAATTTTTCGAGCAGGCTCAACGCTTTGCGTCAAGGGAGCGCGCATGATCTCAGAAGCCGCCCGTCATCGAGAGTACGATCTCATATGCGAGACCGCTGTACATATAAAACAAACTTCCTCGCCGAGAATGCTTCCTTTACGCTGGCATGTGTCACAAGCACACGAAAGTCCACTTGAGCTAATACAAAGATCTCTGGTTACCGCTGTTTTCGTCTTTCGCCAATTTCAAGACATATCGCTAATTTGGAATTCCTGCCTGATATACGCGCTAGTACTGTACTCAGAGATGTGCGTTATTGCTCACGTTGCATGACCTCGGTTGTCCCGGATTGTGAAGTTTCCACTTGAACCGAAAAACTAAAAAAAATTTTCGGTTTCACTCCCGGAACGAAATAATAGATAACGTTTCGGTTACGTTTTCGTTCCAGTCAAAAATATCGTTTTTTTCGTTTTTCGTTTTCGGTTGTCGTTCTGTTCCGATACACTGCCCCCCCCCCCCCCCCGAAATTTTTTTTGGCCATGGCATACATAGCGAAAAATGGCCATTTCAAGGTTGTGCCCTCCCCGTAAATCTAGGAGGTGCCCCCCCACCCCCCCTTCCCCCGAAAAATTTCCCTGGCTACGCCCCCGCTCCAAGTGTGTCTTTGTGTTACTAGTTTTCTTTGGTGAGCCCCGAAGT
>JALIZH010026386.1:0-19722 GCA_030522465.1 Rhipicephalus appendiculatus
ATATGGTGAAATGGAAGGCGCCCTGTTGGCAAGGGTTCAGAAAAATAAATGGAACTCGATCAGATCCACTCAAACGGTATATATTTTCCTTCGCGATCACTCTTACTCAGGCTCACGAAACTTCTACTCAATCAGACGTACTCCCAATCAACGCCACCCAATTTTTCCTGTGTCCGGCTCAATGACACTCGCAAGCACGAACTGTCAGCTTGGTCGGGCTTTTACTGTCTTAGACCAAACCTAGGCCCGCTTAACGGTGGTGATTCGTACTGGGTCATTCCATGCCAACTGTCCCAGAGGTGGCGCTCGACCATCGGAGATTTCGCCGATAAAATTTACACCTGTTTCGTATACCCCATGTAGTACTGTGGCCAAATATTTTTGCTCGAAAAAAATTTTTTCAAGACCGTGGCGCCCCTCAAATTTCGCTTGCTTCTGCTAAACTGTGCATAATAGAAAAATGTATATAAAATCTATATTTGTGTGTAGAGTTTCGAAATGACGCTTGAGCTACTACAGAGGTTTTGTTTAGTTGTGCTACTTAACCATTGCGAAATGTTTGTGTTTCCCTGCCAGCTAGGCCTTTTCAAAAAGAACAAAAATCCTTCAAAGCCTTTTCGTGCCCTTTAATTCTGGAAGTGAAGTTTCGGTTGAGGCGAGGGTAGCTGCGTAACTGGCTGTTTTAGGGGCGAAGCTCCTGAAGAACTAGCTTCGTATTCCGTTCTGGTCCCGGTACAGAACAGTTGCTATAGTCGAAACATATCTGATACACCAAAGAAAGGTGTTACAGTAGACTTCAACGCAGATATTGGCTAACTATAAGGTAAGAGATCGCTGTTGCTGGCGAAAATATATCCTATCGAGAACAGTATTCATGTGTTGATCTGCACTAAAAAGATGTTGATGCTTTTAAATGAAACCTGTAATACAGAGTCACACGTCGAGCACTATATGTGCCAACAAATTACCCAATGTAAAATGGTATCTTGCCACCGGTAAGATGGCGGGTTCTTTCATCCATATTTGAGGGATATCCCTCACTCCTGCAGTTTTCTAAATTATACGTGAATTCCCTAAGACGACCGGACGGAGAAATAAAATTTACATGTCTATATACAGTTTGCGTCACTCAATTTACGTCGCTCGGGTAACGCACAGTTACTCACCGATACAATACCCAGAGCTTCGCACACTCGTCATGATTCACTTTGTGGAGATGCGTGGACTTTTTTACTCAGTTTTGCTCCTATATTGAAAGTTGAGGGGGTGCGTCTTAAAGTTTTTTTATTCATGTTCATCCATCTCTTTTTGCAGCACTTACATGGCAGACTTCATCATCACCATCACTTCGACCGGATGGTTAGCTTACAACAGATTCTGCAACGCCATGCCTCCCAACTCAATCAAAATCGATGACCAAGGCCCTACCGTACTGGTGGGTTTTATTTACCTATGGCAACCTATATTGCAGTGTACAGACAATGAAGTGATAAAAAACACAGGGGTGCGCTCTGTATTTTAACTGTAGTGTAGTGCTTATGAAGCCAATTGAAACTAATTATAGTGTACCAATAAGCAAGTTGCCATCGATGAAAACTGAATACACAAACATCTAAAGCTGGAAGGTTGTGTGTTCATACGTCTGCTCACACTTCAGCATTAGGACAACTCACAACACTTCACCGTGGAGTTCCTGTAATGGGGAAGGATCACGCAGACACACTCACCATCGAAGGGAACAGCAACACATGCCTAACTTTTGTAAATGGGACAGAATGATCACATGATAGACTTTGGAAGTGTACACTTCAGTAACGACACAGCAGCTTGAAATGCATTATGTTTTGGTGGCGTTGAATTCATTATACGCTATGGCAAATTGAGGATAACATTGTCCAACATGAGAAACATTTTGAAAGTACAGGCGAATACTTTCATACAGCTTAGAGCACGATGGATCTGTTTAGCCAAGATGACCGGGGTTACAAGGCCAAAACACTTCAAATACCGAGTGAACTTGTTGGCGCGATGGGTGTTGGAAATCGTGCACGGCGTGTACAAGTAGAAGATGAACATTGCCTGATTGGGCTTGGCGAGCTTTGACATTTAAGGCGCGCCACATTTTGATGGCGCTGTGTGAAGCGCCAGTAAGGGCTGCGGAAGAACTTCTGCCACACACGAGCGGTCAAGCTTGGCAGCGTCAACTCTCACCTGCTAAGATCACATGGTGGGTAGAACAGGCAGCTAAAAACGCAAAGAAAAAATTCAAGGACACTTTGTACATTACAAAGTGTGTTCGGCGAAAGCGTGTGGCCATTCCACTGATTATGCCATGTCTTTTTTTTCTTTTACACTCTCAGTGGGATAAGACACAAACTGAATCGGGTGCGTGTTTTCTTCTTGAATTTTTTACCGCGAATCGCAGCGAGACGCGAGACTCATCTTCCTCCGTTCGCATGCGTTAGTATTTTCTCGCGCTTTGCGCATCGTGCAAACGCCATCCGCGTTCCAGCTCTTGAATTGACGGACCCTTTGTAAATTGGAAAGTGTATTCCGTGAACGCCTGGGTCCATTGAGACGGCGTTGGTCAGAATGATTGCAAACTCTGGGCACAGCGACGCTACGCAAGCAAAGTGCGAGCGCTATAGAGTCCCACGCGACCGGCGTCCGTCTGCGCATCCCGGAGGCCACCTGGCTCCGTGCCAGAGCTCGGATGGACGGACGGACATGGACGGATGGACGGACGGACGGACAGATGGATGGATGGACGGACGGACGAACAGACAGACAGACAGACAGACAGACAGACAGACAGACGGACGGACAGAAGGACGGACGGACGCCGGACGGAGGTCGGACGGACAGCGGACGGACGCCGGACGGACGTGAGCATGAGACATTAAAGGCTTTCGCCTTATTTCGCCTTAAAGATTACACCATCTCCCGCTAAAGGGAACCATGTGTAGATGCGAAGCAGCGGGCGCTAACGCTTACACTGGCGGCGGCGTTGACGCTGGCGCTCATCGCAGCGTTGCACAGCAGAGAAACCTGGGGGGGCACAAAGCACGCAGTGATGGACCGGTTTTCCTACTGGAACATCCCAATCGCTGCTAATGGGCAATGAGAGACAGAAGACTCGGACTGGACACAGAGACCCGCACTCCGCTTTTAGTTAACGCGCACGCCGCGAATTTTTTATCGTTCGACAACGCACAGGAGAAATCTCCCACCGGCACCACCTTGCAGGTCAAGATCCATTGCCATATATACGGGGTGGCCAGTGAACGGTTGTGCAGCGCGAGCAGTCGGTTTTTTCAACCAAGAAACTCGCTAGCAGACGCTGCCTGCGTCGGCGTCGCGAGGCGAGAGAGGGGGGGAGCGTAGGAGAGGGGAAGACGCGCATGCGCAGTGGGGGGTGTGGACGCCGCGGGCAGGGATGCCTAGAGGAGAGAGGGGGGGGGGCGTACGAGGGGAGAAAGGGGGGAGCATAGGAGGGGAGAGAGGGAGGGGACGCGCATGCGCAGTGAGGGTGTGGCCTCCGCGGTGAGGGATGCCTAGCGGAGAGAGAGGTGGAGAGGAGGTTTTTTTATTTTTGTTTTTTTAATGGGTTGGCGCATGCGCAGTGGGGGGTGTGGACGGACGGACACCGGACGGACGTGAGCATGAGACATTAAAGGCTTTCGCCTTAAAAGGCCAGACTTGCGCTTCGTAAAGGACGCCAGTGTATTTACAACTTCTGCACAGGTGTAGCTTATTAAGGCGAAAACGTTTAATGTCTCATGCTCACGTCCATCCGTCCGTCCCTCCGTCCGTGCCATGGCGCGGTGGCAGGTGGCCGCCAGAGTGTGCCAGCGTACGCCGGTTATGTCGGTCGGGCCTCGCGTTGGGCTCTACAGCGCTCGAGCTTTGCTTGCGTAGCGTCACTGTCCTAAGCGTACCCACTCACGCAAGAAAGAAGACGCACGCATCGCGTTCCATTCTCACTGATCCCGTCTCAATGGGTACAGGCGCTCTCCAAACATACTTTGGAATTTACAGAGTGTCCTTCAATTTTTTAAAGTTCTTTTTTTTGCTCCTCGCTCTTTCACGAAGCGAAGAAAGTCTGGCTACTGAAGTATTCAGAGACATATTTTGCATAAAGTGTCGGTTATCAGAAGATTGCTGCACGATATTGCGTTACTAAATCGACATTCCTATTGTGTGGCTAAATTTGATGACTGCACTGTTTTGACAGGCAAACAAACAAAGAAACGCACCTGGTGATTTTGGCTTGGCATATCGATTTTAGTAAAACCGCATGCCTATGCCAGCGGTCGATGACCTCTCGTAAAGAAGAAATGAACTTTCTATGGTACTTAAGATGCCTGAAGAGCTTTCTCTCGCGTGCAACCGCGCCTGTGCCTGATTGAATGGTGGTAGTTCCATGCACAAGCATACAGACATAGGCTTCTTAGCACATTCTTTTCAGCAATAATACGCCCTTTCAGCTGACATTGTCGTGACAGTGACATACAGAAAGCTCAAACAGCTTGAGGTAGAGCTGTTTATTGGGCGACCTTCTGCCCAACAACAGAACTGACGCTCAATATACAGCAGCAGCGCCTGCCATAGGCTACGGTGCGCGGTTGTGTGATCAGCCGATGAGTGCGTCGGCACTTATATATGTAGCAGCTTACATTGTAGCCTTATCTCAGAGGCTCGCGCAGTCTCGACAATTAGCTGGTCGCGTAGGGCACACAATGTTGGCAGAACGTTCTGAATGAGTAGAAAAAATTATTAAGCATTGTGACATGGCTTGCGCCAAGCCTGAACGCTGAGTGTTAGCAGGCGGAAGACTGCCACAAACAGAAATCTAATTATGTGCAGTGCGAAGACAGGAAGACAAGGGAAAACACATAAACGACATAGACCAACGCCAGTCTACGTCATTTATGTGTGTTCCCTTGTCTTCGTTTCTCTGCGCTGCGCATACTTACTATATATCAAGACACGTAACAACTAACCCACCAACTGATCTTTCTAGAACAGCATAATTCATTTCGCTTCGAGCTCTTTAAAGAGGCAAACAGGGCAGCTGAACGTCATTTTCGCTTTCATTGGTGCTGCTGTGTGCTTTGGCGGCCCCTCCGATTCCCATCATCGGCTTTCATCATCGGCACAGCTCCATATTCAAAGAATGAGTGTGTCTGCCAGGATGTATGCGAGTGTCCCTGTGCACTCTACCGAAGTGTTACAGTAACCTTTGTCTACGTATCGCTTTATGGCTACTTTCAGGAATCTCACTGGTTTGTTGTGGCAGCGAGCACAATTTTATCAAAGTCGTCGGTAATCACTGGCCTGTCCTTCGAACTGTCCGCACTAAAGTACGACATGGTGGTGCAACCGACATCGCTCAAAGATAGCGTCTTCCAGCCGTGCTTATCCGTAAAGAAGACTGGACAAGAAGCGGTGAGTACCTTTTTCAATCATCTGTATTCACTTTTTGCGCCATGTACAATAAAAAAAATGAAGGTGACTCGAATCCTTCACTTCGGTGTCTCGCACTCCCATGTCGACGTTCGTCTGCCCTGTTATATTCCTTGTTTTAAATTTGTGCTTCGCGCGCTATCCAAGTGCATTTCAGAGGACACGTAGGAAGAAGCGTGTGGTTCAGATGTGCGCTCCCAGGTGCCGCGACAATCTCAGATGCTCAAACTTTTTCAATGTACTGAAGTATTTAAATTACTTATCCTGACAGTTACTTGGCCCTTATCTAAAGTAAAGGCGTGCCTCGGTATCATGTCTACCCAATATAACCGTCAACTTGAACCACAACCATATATTTCTAATCTTTAGAAAAGTATGTGCTTTTAAAAAGAAACTGGTGCTAAATGGGTGATTTTGAGTCAAGTTAAGAGAAATCTGGTATAGATCTCGTACCACCAAATAGGTTTACGTAAGATATGGATAAATGAATGTCAGGATAATTATGCAAATCAGCTGAATGAGTAGAGTGAAAGAGAAGACAGCTTTCTCTTGGCCACCTAGGATTGTTGCGACACCTGTCGGAATACATCTCAACCACTCGTGTCTTTCTGCGTGGCTTCTGATATCCGCTCCGCCAGGGACGCAAAACGCAGGTTAACCTAGGGATCCACCAGCCCACACGAACGCTGGCGTGCGAGTGCCGATAACAAGCACCTCAGTCAAGGACTGGGCTCACATTTAATGTTTTTTCAATGCAATTTTTATTTCTTTATATACAAGCGTATGTTTGACGTGTGCGCATCCCATTTTTTCTCACTCTTCCTCCCAGCTCTGCAAGCATACTGATTTCACTGGCGGCCCCCCAAAACTACCTCGGCGATCCTGTATACGCGTACGGTGTTTTCTCCAATGCGTCGAAAGTCCTTACATTGAGCGAGTACAATGACTCCTTGGCTACAAAGGTCAGTGGACTGACTTGAACTCTGTTCTGTCTAGCCGTGTACGAGATGAAAAAAAATGTAGAAGTTTGTAGGAATTATTGTGCTCCAAAGAATTGTGCGAAGTGCGAAGAAAAGCATCGACGCATACCGACAACAAAGGCGCGCCAGGTACTCCCTGGGAGAAATCACAAAGTGGGCAGATTGACTGAATGTTCTCTCGTTACCTTTCTACTGTCAGGTGACACCTGTTCACGTAATTAAGCAAGAAGCTGAGGTACAAGTATTAAAGACGGCCATAAAAGTGGGGTGACTCTGGAGGTTGTGGAGACTGTACTGGGGAAATAGCTAACGAGGAGACAATTAAATACACGAAGCTTCGGAAAGGAGACACAAACAATTTTGTATTACTGGAACTATAGAGCTCCTTAGCAGGCACATTGTTTTGTGCTGAGGCTATTGGAGATGTCTTTTTGCAGTTTCATGGTGCTGTATATGTGAGAGAACAGTTAACAGCCTGCAGAGCTGTGGGAGCATTTCACATAGGGAAACTTAAGTGCGCTATCTTTGCTAAGGTGAACAAAAAAAAATACAAAACAGCAAGACAAGGAAAGACTTCGTGACACGTGCGTAGGTGTTCTAGAAGAATAATGGCTTTCAGTCCATGCGTCGTTATAGTTCTCACAAAAAGGTAACAGGAAATGTAACAGGAAAATATCTAACCATGATGTGGCATATGAACTGTCGTTAGACAAAAAAGTCGCATTGCGTGTTAAGCGCTGACATCAAGAGCCGTTTTGTGCGTTGGACGTTGTCACCAGTAACCGTGCGAACAATAACCTACGCGGAGGATGAAACAGTAAAAGCACAGAGCGCAGCGAAGATTGAATGACAGAGATCGAAAAGACAGTAAAAGAAGGTAAAAAAATCACCGCCCAAGCACTCCGTACAAATGGTTAACCAGCGAAGCTGAAATGTGCGGCCCCAGTGTTTAGCAGTGGGTTCAACCCGACGCTGCACTGAAGCCTTCCACAATTATCGTTGCCAGGTTGTGGTCGAACCACAGGCGGTCACAGACGTCGCAGCCGAAGCCAAAATGCCGCTGGAGAAACTCTCGCCCAAAGCGGGAGTTCGCCCCGGCCAACGCGCTCCCGCAATCACGTCGACGCGGTTCTGCCCGCAACGCCGTTTCTTCGGCGAGCCAGAGGGCGCGCCGTGGCTGCAAGCGTGGACACCCTTCGGTGTCCAGGGTAGCAAGTAATGAGGACAACAACCAGGGGGGACTCTGTGACAGGTAGTATAGCGAAAAACCAGAGAAAAGGTAAAACACGGGAGAAGGCGCGTGTCGCAATTGGTTACATTAACATGCAGGGTGGCAGAAAAAAAGGCAAAATGGTTAGAGATTGAGGGTCAGCTAAACAAGGAACAGATAGGTGTTTATGCGGTTACAGAAACACACCTTAGAGACTTGGAAGAGCCACCACATATTGAAAATTATATTTGGGAAGGATGCAACAGGATCATATCAGAAAGGAGAGGTAGGGGCGTTGGAATGCTAATTCATAGCAGAGCAAAATGGGATAGAGTGAAGCAAACGTGTTCAGAGCACCTGTGGGTTTCGGGCACAGTAGGTGGAAAGAAGACGTGGCTAGGAGTAGCTTACTTGTGGACGGGGAATAACTGCAGAGAAAAGAATCTGGAGATAGTGAAATGCATAAGCACCGATATTAAAAAATTTGGTCATGATGCCGAAATAATCCTTCTAGGGGACATGAATGCTCACATACACGACCTTGACGGATATTCAGACTCCAATGGCAAGTTATTGCTAGATCTCTGCGAGCAACATAGTCTTGAAATAGTTAACACGGGGCCTAAGTGTGAGGGACAGATCACGTGGGAAGTCGGAAACAGGCAATCGAGCATTGATTATTGTCTCATGACAGAAGGAATCTATGACAAACTTAGAGAGATGAGAATAGACGAGGAAGGCATTAACAGCTTGGGGAGTGATCATAAACGCATAACATTACAAATGGGATATAAAACTGAAAATAAGAACCTAGAATCAAACACTGGCAGCTCGTATTTAAAAGAGAAACAAATAACTAATATAGCCGCAAGAGTCGAGGAAGAAGTAGACAAACTGCCAGGCAAAGACTGGAAGTATAGTGAGCTGCTACATGTAATCACGAAAGAAATAGAAAAAGAGAAGAAAACTATTTCTTGGAAAGGAAAGAGAAAGCCAAAAAGTTGGTGAAACAAAGAAATCCGGGATGCGATCGAGAAGCGACGTGAGGCATCACGGCAGCACAGACAGGCAAAAAAGGAGAAGCGGCCACAGGATGAAGTCAACCAAGTATGGGAAATATATTTAGAGCAAAAATACATTGTGCAGAAATTAGTCGAGGCAAAAATTAAAGGCGAAAGTGAACGCTGGATGACAGAGATTCGCGAAAAGAAGAAGGCCGCGCCTAGGATATTTTGGAGCCACCTAAAAGCGCTAGGTAGGAAGTCTGTCACAATGCAACAACATATGGTAGATGAAGAAGGAAATCAATTGGAAGGGTATGAAGCGCTAGGTTACATCCGAAAGGTAACAGCCGATTCGTTTAAAAAGGTCGCCCAGGGGATTCCCCCCGGTGAGTAAAAGTATGCAGAAGAGTACAACCGAGGAAGATGTAGTACTTGAGAATTTCAATTGGAAGAAGGCCGAAGGAAAAATTCCTAAGCGCACTACTCCGGGCTTAGATGGGGTTCCCGTCAGCCTCATTAACGAACTAGGACATAGCACTAAAGAAGCACTGCTGAAAGCCGTAGAAAAGTGCTTACAGGAGAGGGAAATACCAGACAGTTGGCGAAAAAGTAGAATGAACTTAATCTATAAAGGCAGGGGAGAAAAGGATAACATTCGCTCGTATAGACCGTTAACCATTACATCGGTGCTATACCGGTTGGCGATGCAGGCAGTAAAATTAAAAATAGAAACGTGGGTAGAGCAAAATCATATTATGGGAGAACTCCAGAATGGATTCCGAATCGACAGGCGGTTAGACGATAACCTGTTTGTTCTTACACAGTGTATAGAAATATCAAAAATAGACAACAGGCCCTTATACGTAGCTTATCTAGACATCACCGGGGCATATGACAACGTTAATCAGGAAATTTTGTGGGGTATATTGAAGGAAGTGCGCATAGGCGACGACTGTATACAGCTTTTGAGGGAAATATACCGAGAAAATACAGTTTGTGTAGAATGGGAAGGAATAAGCAGCAAGGACAGCGTTGACATTAGCAAGGGGCTGAGACAGGGATGTCCTTTGCCCCCGCTGTTATTCATGCTGTACATGGTGAGGATGGAAAAAGCGCTAGAAGGTAGCAACATTGGATTTAATCTGTCACGCAAACAGGCAGGCGCGATGGTTGAGCGGAAGCTTCCAGGTCTATTTTATGCTGACGATATTGTCTTATTTGCGGACAGTCAAGATGATATACAGCGGCTGGCAGATATATGCGGAAGGGAAGGCGAGGCTCTAGGACTAGGTTTTAGTGCAACAAAATGTGGATTGATGGTATTCAATGATCACGAAGACCATGCAGTCTTAATACAGGGCCAAGAAATACCGAGGGTAAGCGAGTACAAGTACCTCGGAGTGTGGGTAAATGAGGGGGGATAGATATATGGAGGTACAAGAGAAAGCATCGGTAACAAAGGGAAAGAGGAATGCTGCAATCATGAAGCACAGAGCGTTATGGGGACACAATAGGTACGAGGTGCTTCGAGGGCTGTGGAAGGGAGTGATGGTTCCGGGGCTTACATTTGGGAACTCAGTGGTGTGCATGAAGTCAGAGGTTCAATCAGGAATGGATGTAAATCAAAGGACTGTGGGACGCCTCGCGTTGGGCGCTCACGGGAAGACGACAAATGAGGTAGTAAAGGGTGATATGGGATGGACAGGGTTTGAAGTGAGGGAAGCTCAGAGCAAAATTAGATTTGAAGAGAGGCTGAGGAATATGAAGGAGAGTAGATGGGCAGGGAAGGTTTTCAGGTATTTGTATAGAAAAAGCGTCGACACGCAGTGGAGAAAAAGAACCAGGAAGCTCACCAGTAGATATACGGCTAGCAGTGTGGGCGACATGGCAACAAGGAGCATTAAGCGAAAAGTCAGAGAGGCGGAGAGGACCTATTGGATGACAGCGATGGAAAAGAAGCCGGCTCCTAGTGACTACCGAAAGGGAAAAAACGAAATAAGGAGGGAGAGGTTTTATGATAATTCAAGGGGAAGCGCTTTACTGTTTGAAGCAAGGTCGGGTTGCCTTAGAACGCGTAGCTATAAAGCGAGATTCTGTAACGAAGAAGAACAATGTACATGCTGTGGGGGAACTAAGGAAACGATGGAACATGTACTGATTGAATGTGGCGATATCCACCCAGATATACGTGTGGGCACGAGTCTACATGAAGCCTTGGGTTTTAGGGACAACAACGGAAAGCTGAACACGTCCGCGATAGAAATAAGTAAGAGACGGTTAGAGTATTGGTGGCAGAAAAGAAGAGATAAAGGACAAAAATTGAAGAATGGGAAAAATAAGGTCGTTCTGCCTTAAGAGGCTGAGAGATGGACCGTGAATTTATATTTTTCTTTGCTATAATAACATAAATTTAATCAATGTAGATAAGGCATTAGGCCAACCTAAAAAGAAAGTTTTTTTCGAGCCTGGTGGCAGACATGTCACCGCCCCGTTATAAAGGGGACGCTCATAGCATCCATCCATCCATCCATCGTTTGACCTTGCAAGCGTCGTACCCAAGCTCGCGCGCCAATGGCGCGCGAGCTTGGGTACGACGCTCAGAACGACGTAACTGATAGCACAGCCAATGGAGACCGCTCGTGACACAGATGCCGAACGCTTTTTCGTTTCTCCTAGCCATATACAGCTTTCGCTGTAAAAGAGGTACGCACCGCGGAATTTTGCGGAGGAGTGTTCTAGCCAAGGATGGAGCTCTTGCGTGTTTTTCGGACACGGTGCTCATGGTCTAGTTCACCCTCGCCTCTCCCGTCGCTAGATAACCCTGATTATGTTTAGCCGGAGGTCGCGCCTGTTGTGGACTCCGCTAGGGAAACCGCACCAGTTACCCGAAATAATGTAATCATAATCACAGAAAAACTAACAGCGCAACATGGTTAAAACGCGGACTGAAAGAAGAAATGGAAACAGCGCTTAACTCCCAACTAACTTCCACATGCAACTCTTCGATGAGCACCTACCAGCTAGCCCAACTCGCGATTATGCTTCAGTATTCTTATTATCGGCGGGTTTTCCAACAAGCCTTTCCTTGCCAATGTGAGGCTGACACTGATGCTCATTGCAGCGTCAAATGAAGTAAGCTCCGTAGATTATCATAAGCTCATGAGGGAGCTCGTGTTGCCATTTACACCCATTTTCGCAACTGCCCGTCTGACTACCACGTCTTCGCTCAAGATGAGGGTACTTCGTAGCCTACTGCACTGAAGACATTACGAGCAATCTCGCATACTTATCGGCACTTTGACTTTTTACGAGACGTAAGAATGTGAATTGTTGGGCGAGCTGGTACGACGGTGAGAGGACGAGTATCACTTGTATTTATCCCAGATATTAATTGCAATAACAATATGTGGACACTCGATGTGGAATATGTGCGAAGTGCGATGTGCAGCGCTGTACGTATCCCTTCTTTACTTCTCTCCTCGTTGTATCGCTATGCATCAACTCAAGAGGTGCAATATTGCGGTTACCGCCGCTCTTAGAATCGTCGTAGACGTCAGTAGAAAGTCCATATCGACAACATCACCCCAAGTGTCCTAAGTTCCAAGTTGCAGTGACAGCGAGCGAAGACAGCGATGATTGCGGATTCAACGAAGAGGAAATGCGCGTGCAGCCTTTCCTCGAACGAAAGAGTCATTGGTGGTATCCCCGAGGGGGGGACTGCGTCGCGACGGCAGCAACTGCGAAATTTTTCTCCCGGTTACGGTCCAACGCCACACATTAACAGGGATCAGCGGGCGGTTAATACCTGTTTACGTGCTGGCTCCTCACCAGGAGCATAGCCATATTTTTTTTAACACCAAAGATGTTTAGTGTATCGGTGGCTTGTAGTTCGTCGCAAAAAAGTCAGGTGGTGTATACGCCACGGGAATTGAGCAAGCCCCACTGTCGGGGCTTGTCCAATTCCCGTGGCGCATACCCATCCAAAAAAAAGGTCCGAGTGTTAAACGGAAACTGTGCTCGGCGAAGTGGAGCACGTCATATATAGGTGATTCCTTTGAGAAATAGGAAGGGGGGTTCGGTGTGCACGATGGCTGTCTCTCGGACACCTCAACCGGTACACACACGGGGAAAGGGGATGAAAAGGAGAAAGAGGAAGGAAAGAGGGCTTGCGGGGAGGTGGGACGAGGAGCGCGCTACACTCTAAGGCAAAATTACCCGAAAGAGGAGTAACGGAGCCCAATAGGCGCGCGCGATGAACGGATAGATCGCTGAGGAGTAACCACAGAGGGATGCGTGCCGTGTGCAAACCAGTTAGTCTCCAAAGGCACCAGAGCGGGAGATACGTCACGTGTGCGAACCGTTCTCAAGGGAACTAACCGTCCTCCTCGCTCTTGGTCAGTCTTCTCACTTGTTTTCATGGAAGGCGCGTTGGCGGTTGTGTCGCGCTCGGAGAGTTCGGCGATTTAGGAACTACGCCGCGGTGCCTTGGATAAACACGTATGCCGCGTATGCGTGGATGAGCGTTCGGTGCTGCTTTTACGTTTCGCCGCAACCATGAAGTTTGGAGCTGGTCTCGACACGCCGAGACGCCACGCTGTATTTCTCCGGCCACGGTGCGCTGGCACTGCGTCGACACGGCACTGCGTCGACACTGTCGACACCGGCTGGGAACGGCGGCCGAGAAGACATAGGCCTATCGGATCCATGAATTCAATCCGACTCTGGGCAGAAGTTGGCGCTGGATTATTTCACAAGTAAGTGATCATACTTTATTTTTCCGTACCTGTCGTTTGCGCGAAGCGCATCGCGCTAGTTGGCAACGGGCTCGATCGTGTTGTATATATCGCGCGCACGAAATGCACCGCGAAGGTCGGCTTTGGCGTCCGCTCGCCTGTGCTTTGTGACTGCCTGAAAATTGGCCGCCATTGCCGTCGGCCGCCTGGACGCTCTCGCCGCGGTGATGAGCAGCGGGCTTGCGATATTGGGCAGAGGCCTCGCCGCTTCGGTGCGACTCGTCCAAAACGCATTGCGGTTGCCGTCAACGAGCTCGGTTGTATGTCGCGCGCTTGAAGTGCACCGGCAACTGGCGGGTGCTTTAGCTAGCCGACTTTAGCTGTGCTTCGGAACTCTGTAGACAGTTTTCGTCATTACCGTTGGCTTCCCCGTCAGTCGGTCGCAAGCAGCTCAGCGCCGTTCGTGGCGGCGGCCCCCGCGTTCGCTCGTTGTACTCTGCCGCTCGATCCAGGAACTTTGTGAAAATTTGTCGACATTACCGTCGGCTTCCGCGGCGCTCGCTCGAAAGCAGCTCAGTGCCGTTCGTGGCGGCGGTTCCGCGTTCGCTCGCTCCTCTGTTCGAGGTTCGCTGGCGGCAGAAGCTCCGCATTCGGCCCCGCGTTCGCTTGCTCGAGCTGTATACGACGCCGCTCGCAGAGAACTCGCCGACTCGTTGGCAGCTCGGCGGTCGCGGCGCATGATGGCTGCGGCTGCCGCACTTGAGCTGTTGCGCTATGTGACTCGAAATGTGTTTTCGATTATGTATGGCATGGCGGTGGAAATATTTGCATGCCATATTTTAGACGTGCGTATTTATTTCACCTTGCACGTATTTGCCATGTGCGTGTATCTTCCTCACTGTCACATGTGACTTAACTGTTTGCAATCTTTTTGTGCAGACGTTGTCCACTACGTGCAGAAGGCTGCTTGCGCATGTGCGTGCAATGCCAGTCATCTGTCGCTTCCGTTGGAGCAGCCTGACCAAGACGACTGTGCGAGATATGACAACGCGGCTGGACCTGAATTTGACATCTGGCAGCGAATTCACTGAAAGAATGCAGAAACTTAATATGTATATAGAAAAATAAAACATTTCATTGTCTCACTTGTCTTTCGTTGTTGCATTGACTGCGAAAGCAGTGAAACAAGCATGACGAATTTATTTTTTCGCGTGCTCTTTTCTGCGCCATTTGTTGCTCACTGCGGAGAAAAACACGCGAGAAAAGTATTAAGCCTTGCAGAGAGTAACTGTACAAAATCATCCCTGGGGAGATTAACGCATCATTTGAACTGAGGATAAAAAAGTTCATCCCAGTGGAGCATCTGAGTGGACAAACCGTTCGTCCGGTGAGGTGCAACTGTGGGGACTAACGGTTGACCGGTAAAGAGTAAATGTGAGGACTAAATGTTAGTCCCTTGAGGTGCAACTGTGGGGACCAACGGTTGCCCGCGAGGGTGTAAATGTGAGGACTAAATGTTAGTCCCTTGAGGGGACTAACTGTTAGACCCGTGCCGTTAGTCCTTAAAGGGACTAGTGGTTGTGGCAGCCCCATTAGTCCCCAATAGGACGAACGGCACACCCTTTTAACACCCTTTTGCCTTAGAGTGTAGACTACGTGGCGTGTTGGTTTTAAAGCCGCTCGCCGAGGCCGGCCAGTGTCGATGAAGGAGAAAAGGGCGGCAAGAGCATTACGGCGACGATCGCCGCAGCCGGTGGAAAAGAGGATGTCCTCGATGATCTCGCATGGCAGGCCGAGAAGACGGTAGCGGGTTGCGAGCTGCTTCCTTGCACAGTCAGAAGTGGGGCACTCGCATAGAAGGTAAAGTCTTTCAACTGTGCCGCAGTCGACGCAAGCTGACGAAGGAGCTCCCCGCAGCCGCTGCTTTGGTTCCCCCGTCCATGCCGAGCCCGTCCGCAGGGAAAAGAGGAGGGAGCGCTCTTGCCGGGAGAAACCAGTCATTGGGAGTAGAGGAGGGGGGGGCGTCCATCCGCGACCCGCTCGTCTGGGAGGTCACGCTGCAATTCTCAGCGAAAATTACAGCGCGCGCAATCGAAAGAGTTGGCGTATGGTGACAGTGAGGTCGCAGAAAAATGCGCCTGCTTAGCCAGATCGTCGGCAGCCTCATTTCCCGCAATGTAAACATGGGAGGGAAGCCGCTGCAGAACAACATCGCAGCCGTGCTCCTGAACCGACCGCAGGCTGTGCGCAACACGGTGTAAAAGTGGCAGGCCGCGTTCCTACTTCATGAGCTGTCGCAGAGCTCACCTAGAGTCGCAGTGGATTGCAGCGGTCTTGATGGTAGGTGACTCACTAAGGAGAAAGGCAGCCAGCTGCAATCCCACGAGTTCCGCGGTAGTCGAGGAGGCACAGGAACTGAGGCGGCACTGCAGGGCTTTTGTCGAGCTCAGGGGCAATGCAGGCGGCCGCAGCTGAATGGTCCCGTAGCACAGAGCCATCAGAGAAGATTTGTGTTCTGCCAGCTAGGTCCTCGTGCATCCTCGCCGAAGCCTCCTGAGCGATGGCACATTGAGGTGTGTTGCGCACTGAACGTATGCCCGGCAGGTCGAAGTAAACACGGAGGAGCGCTCACCCGTGGGGACGGGGCCAGCACCCACACGGGGCAGGTTGGTCGACGAGACTGTCTTATAGGCCGATGGTTGGACAGACTTGAGTGTTTGGGACAGCACGAAGTCGGGCGAGTCGAGGACCAGCGCCGGGTGCGCGATGGAGGCGCTCCATATGACCCAGGGCGCGCAGATCCGCTGTAAGCCACTCAGGCCATGCGCGAGTTTCTGCCAGAGTCTCGGCCACACGAGTATGACGAGGAATGCCGTGGCACATTCGGATCACTCGCCGATGATCCCGGTCGATCGCTCGCCACTGTGGGGCTGAAGGGTGCAGAGAGGGGGGATAGTGCACTACGGAAAGGGCCATTGCTTCGCATATGGTGCACGCGAAGGCGGGAGGGCATCCGTCGCCGCGGGCGAGGAGCACGCAAAACACGTGACAGAGAGCGATAGAAAGAAAGAGAAAGAAAAACGAGCGAGAAAGAAAGCGATTGATAGAAAGAGAATAAGAAAAATAAAGAGAAATGAAGGGACTAAAGGCATAGAAAGCTAGAAAGACATGAGAAAAAAGACGGGAAAAGTGACTGGAAAGACAGATAAAAAACTGGATAGAAAGAAAGAGAAAGAAGGAGAAATAAACAAAAAAAAAAGGGACACGAAGCTCAGAGAAGGAGAAAGAGATAGAAAGAGGAAGCAATAAATGGAGACCGAAATAACTCAAAGAAAAAGAAAGATAGAGAGAGAGAAACACGAAGAAAGAGGAAGATATAAAAAGAGAAAGAAATAGCGAAAGAAGAAGAAAGGAACACATACACCGAAAGAGACATAAGAAAGAGATAGAAAAAAAAGAAAGAGACGAAAGAAAGAAGAAAATAAAGAGGAACAAGGAAGGCCATGCAGCTGCGCTCTCGAGGCTACTGTAATTTTTTTTTTTTGGGGGGGGGGGGAGGGGCAGGGGGGGTTCAGTTGTCTTGACGTATATTCGGGCGTGCGTTCGGGCTTGGTTTGCATGTTCTTGCATGGTTCTTTTCTGTGCGTGTCTCTATATATATGTGCAAAATTGAAAAATTTCAAAGGTGCAACCTCCCTTGAAATATTTCAATTTTTCAGCCCCCCTTGCAGCGCTTCCCGTTAATAACACCAAATGTAATACTAAAACAATTTTCCGGCTGCCAAATTTCGTATAGCACTCCAGTTTGTTGGTATCGCGTTCACTGCTGCGCCTCGCTGGCGAAAATGCTCTCGAATCCACAAAACCGTCTTTCGTTAGAGAGCCAACAAGTTTCGTAAGAGAGCCAATCACGATGCAGGATATATTATTAGCAAAGGCTGCTGGCATTTTGAAAACGCGCTTGCTTAATGGTGTAGGAAGCATGCAAAACACCGGCAGCACTTTACGCCTCAGCGTTCTCTACGCCTCCACCGTCCTTTCCTTCACCCTGGACAAGTGCAGTACAGAAAGTGTTTGATATTACAACTATCAATGTTGTATTGCTCGTTTTGACCATGCGTAGTAAAACGTGCGCGGTTCCGCCATATGTCCTATGCAATGTTCATTTATGCATCTCTTCCTTCAGGTCCTTTGGTGTATGCCTACGTAAAAACTATAAATAAATAAAATAGAAAGACGTTGTTGTAATTTAGCGCACATTGTGCGTGCCTGATAGCTTCTACGTCCGTAAGCAGTCGTGCTGAGACATTACTTTTGTATGGGCAGTGGAATAATACATGGAATTCCATTTCACCATGCGCAGTTCCTCAAGGCCGTAACTGACTTCGGACGGTTGCGTGAAGACACTGCGTGGCTCCTTTATAATGTGCACAACGAGGGCCCCAACAACACCTGCCTTGAACCTCCGTTTCACCGTCCTCAAGCACTTTAGAGCGGCACTGAAAGGCGCGGAAGAACCTGCGCACCCATGAAAAAGCTGCTGTTCATGTGGCTTTAATTGCTGTGTTAGTAACCCCTTTGCCATTGAGCTGGATTGTTTTAATAACAAGCGCATTCGAAATGAAGATGAACACACTGCAATACACTGCTTCATGGCTCGCATTTGCGTTGCGGAGGACTTCTTTTGTAGCATTTCACCAAAGAAATACATCTTGGTAGATCATATGCACTGTGGCAATCAATCTTATGTACGATCGTCTGCGCGTAAATGCAGATGCCGCAATGTTTGGCTTGGGTAGCCCATTGTGTAGGTGAGTGCATAGTGCGGCCCTACTGCCACCAACTGCACTGTAGTACCTGAAGGCTAGCTGAGGTCCGATGTAACGCCGGAACTCGTGTCCACTCGAAGACGGCGATGTTCTCGAGAACAGGTACAGGCCACGGCACTCTGACGTGCGTATCTTATAAGCAGCTTTGCAAAGCAGTGGACACAAGCAAAGTCAAGTGTGATAACCAATTCGTAATTTTGTGTTTTGTGAATTCCATGACGATCATCTGGTGGTGTTTCCACAAGGCATCACATTAAGCTAAAGCACACCGTAGTTAAATAAATTAGCTAATTGTTGCCAACAGTAGCCTAAAATAGTCAACACTTACTGATACCCCTTTCACCCGAGCAGAGCACTTATTAAAGTCTTTTCTGCAATAAGACTTCCTCCGAAAAAGTTACAGAGGGTGATCTCATCTTCAGAAGTGGTCGTTTCTGGAAACAAAAAATTGTCTATCTGTTTCACAGCCATAAAACAGTAGCCTCGGATCCAGTGCGCACCAGCAATTATGAACTGATGAATAAAATGGGGAAATCTTCATCACTCTCTTACCTGGGCTCTTCAGAGCAATAAATTTGAGGTCTCGTAGAAGGCGTAATGAAGGCTTTAAAGCTTATTTTCACCTGCACTCTCCTAAGAAATCGAGCGGATTGGGCATATCTCATGGGCAACATGGGGACGCTCAGCGTGTCGCACGCATGCACGCGAGAAGCGCGGCATCGTAACATGTATGGCCAACGCCGGTGACCGAACAGTCCTGGGTGCACGCAAAAAGAGGCAGCTACAATGGTCGGAGACGCACACGTTGGCTTTATGGATCAAGATGCATAATTTTATTTTGACTGGTTCTCTATTCAAAGGAAGCGCCACGTTTTTGTAAGCGCGTTCGGAAGGAGAACACTAAAAATAGTTCGTCCGGTACCCTGTGTCTGCGAGCCAACGACTTACACTAAAAGTATTTCAGCTTTTTGAAAGACCGCTTACGTAAAAGAATTTCTGCGTGATCGTGTGACAGGGGTATCAGAGTGTCAACGTTGTACACTGTTTGCCAACAATTAGCGGGAACTGGAAAGCAGTATTATGCAGCGAGGCATTGTGAGCCGACAAAGATAGCAAAGTCGAAAACACTGAAGAAGAAAATTTGTTTAGTCAAACAGCGCCTACGTTTACTGGCGCGACGCAGCTGAAACAAAATGGAAAGAAAGCGAAACGGCAGTTGAGGACCAAAACGCAACAAAATACACCTGTACGCACATGAGTACAGTTAGACTGCCCTTGCCATAGCACTGTTTCCTCTTGCCGCTATCTTTACTGCAGATAATTTATATACAACAGCCTTCGCTGGCACTGAGCGTAACTAAGTCAACCTCTTGGCAAAGAGCAGTTTGTCGATGCTCAACACTTTGCTGTCAATGCTGTCATGGTCGTGCAAAATTCGACTCCGGAAATGAGATATGTGTGCCTTTGTGTGTTCTTTAGGGAAAATCTCTTTCGAATGGG
>JALIZH010026387.1:0-37664 GCA_030522465.1 Rhipicephalus appendiculatus
GTGTGGAATTATACATTTTGCTCACCGTACTTGCGTAGCTTCAACAACGTTTCACCCGAACGCTGGCGCGCGCGCTATCCATAGGTCGGCGAACTCACTCACGGGTCGACTCACTCGGACTCACTCAGACTCAGAGTGGGCCGTGAGTTGGATTCTGAGTGAGTCTGGGTAAGTAATATTTTGGTGAGCTCAAGTCCGAGTGAGTCTGGTTGAAGAAAATTTTTGTGAGTGTGAGTCCAAGTGAGTTCGGTTCAGGAAAATTTTGGTGAGTCTGAGTCCGAGTGAGTCCAAAGCGCAAGATATATTTCTAGAGTGAGTCTGAGTGAGTTCTACATTTTTTCGCCGAACTATCGTCCTATGTACTCATCTTCAGCATTACTATCAGCCTTACTTGGATTCACATTTATGCTCACGTCTACTCGCACTCGCACGTATTCCAAAGCAGTATCGTTCATACACCAATTCAATATTTATTGATCAGAGGCCTCTATTACGTGGAAGATCTCCCCTACCCCCCGCCAACTCTTACAGGGAAGTTATTGATAAATATATCTGATGTTGTCATCTCTATAAAGAAAAATGACCTTATTGGTTTGCGAGCACTCCCAACCCGTATTCGAAGGTACTATATCAAAAGGCGCCAAGAAGGGCACCGATTACGTGAGGTATTAAGGCGAAAGCCTTTAATGTCTCATGCTCACGTCCGTCCGGCGTCCATCCGTCGTGTCTGTCCGTCCGTCCGTCCATCCACCCGTGTCCATTCGTCCGTCCGTGTCCGTCCGTCCGTCCGTGTCCGTCCGTCCGTCCGTCCGTGTCCGTACGTCCGTCCGTGTCCATCCGTTCGCCCGCGCCCGTCCGTCCGTCCGTGTCTGTCCGTCCATCCGAGCCCTGGCACGGTGCCAGGTGGCCGTCGGGGTGCGCAAACGGATGCCGGTCGCGTCAAACTCTACAGCGCTCGCGCTTTGCTTGCGTAGCGTCACTCTGCCCAGCATAGGTCGGCAAAATAAATGGAGCTCACTCAGACTCACTCAATAAATATATTTTTCGCTTAGGACTCACTCGGACTCAGACTCACCAAAATTTTGCTGAAGCAGACTCACTCGGACTCAGACTCACGAAATTTCTCTTCAACCAAACTCACTCGGACTCAGACTCACCGGTGTTTTCGTCATCCAGAGTCACTCGGACTCAGACTCACTAAGTTTTTCCTAAAACGGACTCACTCGGACTCAGACTCACGAATATTTTCGTCAACCTGACTCACTCGGACTCAGACTCACCAAAATTTTCCTCAAGCGGACTCACTCGGACTCAGACTCACCAAAATATAACTCAGCCGGACTCACTCGGACTCAGACTCACCAAAATATAACTCAGCCGGACTCACTCGGACTCAGACTCACGAAAATATTACTCTGCCCGACTCACTCAGACTCAGACACACGAAAATATAACGAAAATATAACTCAGCCGGACTCACTCACCAAAATATTTGTCAGCCGGACTCAGTCCGACTCAGACTCACCAAAATTATCCTGAAGCGGACCCACTCGCGGACTCACAGACTCGCCTAACTTTTTTCTCAACCAGACGTACTCGGACTAAAAATTAGCAATATTCGATTTGGCCCGGCTTATCCAATAAATGTCGAAGGAGCGCCATAAAATAGCTTATGTAGAATAACACATGTAAAGGGTTCACAAGTGCCATGAAACCTTCAAAATATATGTATGATAGCTTTCAACATACAAAAAGAAGTTATTTCCCGTGCATCGCAATGTCTATCGTAAAGAGAAATTCAACATTACACGCGATTTTTGCAATATTGAGAATGTTTTCTTTAAATAAATATAAGAATTGGTATACCGACCTTGTAGGAACATTAGGTTTTCATTCCTGTTACATTTGAAATGGGCTATGCGCACGCGCCATTTGTTTTCAATGGGCGAGCGAGTACGTGCGTTTTTGGCAGACTCAATTATAAATGACGTCCTTTCTTACGCTTTGCCGTTCGAAGGCCTAATCACGGTACTTGGGAACGAAGAAAGCTTGACATTACGTTATGGCGCTTTTCTAAACACGTTCATGAAACTGCCAATGGTCTTGCAGTCGATTTACCGCTCATTGACAACGCGAAAAAGAAAATAATATGAGGCGGCCATCTTTTGCAGAATCGAGCTCACCACCCTTGAAAAATTTTGGAAACATGGCTTTATAGGTTGCATGGTTCTGCCTCTCTAAAGTTTCGAAAACACCTGCCACGATAGTCTAGTGGTTGTGGTGCTTGACTGCTCACCCGAAGATCACGGCATCGAATCCCGGCCGCATTTTCGATGGATGCCGAAACGCTTGAGCCATGTGTGCTTATATTTTGGCGCACGTAATGAACCCCAGGTAGCCAATATTACGGCGCCCCTCATAATCACATCATGGTTCTCGGGCGTTAAACGCCAATAATTATTATACTAGTGTTTCGAATTATAGAAATGGTAAGTTCGGTTTTAGTCGATGTCATGCTTTCGCAAAGTGATTGCGGATAATATAGGTTCGCATTTTACGTCGCAAAGCCAAGATGTGGTTGTCAGAGACGCCGTAGTGGAGGGCTCCAGATATTTCGACCACCCAGGGTTCTTCAACGTGCATCTTAATCTAAGTACACGGGTTGTGACTGCGTTTGTTTCTAGCAAGATATTTTTCGGAGCTGGCAAAGAACCAGTTGTAACTGTTAGTGACTACTCTATCTCGTGGATAATGGTAAAGAGTCGTATCAGTACCACGCTGGATACGGACACAAGGCAAAAAGGAACGTGCATAGGCGCGCCGATGAGAGCCGGCCAGTGTGTTCAAAGGTATGGTCGAAGCTTTTTGCATGGTCTGGGTAGCCGGCTAAGAACCAGTTGTAACTGTTAGTGACTGCTCTATCTCGTGGATAATGGAGTAGTATACGTGGAGTCGTATCAGTACCACGCTGGATACGGACACAAGGCAAAAAGGAACGTGCATAGGCGCGCCGATGAGAGCCGGCCAGTGTGTTCAAAGGTATGGTCGAAGCTTTTCGCATGGTCTGGTACAGACCATGCAAAACGAGGTGGCAATTTTCTCAAGCCGATTGCAAGAATGCCGTATTGAAAGGCGGGGACGCGGGCGCCGCTTCACAGTGATCCTACTAGTCCCCAGAAAGGACAGGAATATTCATTTCTAAGAAAAAAGTCACTGGACAAGGCCCTGAACTGACAACTAGAGGGTTTACTACAAACCAAACCAGACGCAATAAATTCACATACCTAACCCTGCGCTATTAGCAATTTTATTTCTTTTTATTCTGACTGCGTCGCTATTATATCTATCCTTAATAACTTATTATTTGTATTGTTTTTACTTCGATGTAACTGCTACTCTCTTACGCATTCTCAAATGCACAGCTCCCCTCTGTAATTCCTTCGGGCCTTCAGGGTACTATTAAATAAATAAATAATTGAGGAGCCTATTTTCAGCGGGTAAATGGGGCAGCGGAGGTTGCCATAACGTATACTGTTTTTCTTTGCAGAATGACAGACTGATGGGCAATTCGTGTGGGTTCATAATGACATCTAGTGATTCATGAAACATATGAGAAATGCGCAAATTTGTCTACCGTGAGGGGAAACTGCTCAGCGACTTATGATCGAAAGCCAGTGCTACAACAAATACAAAATGAGTGATATGAAGGGATGGACATGCGCTTGTTTTTTGCTTTCCTGCTTCAAAGCCTACATTCTCGAAAGATGCAGGGAGGGGGGTAAGGGATGGAGAGCGGTGCTCGAGTCTCGTATATTTATCAGACCGCTCCTTATCTTCATACCAGCGCATACTCCCCCCCGTCCCCCCCCCCCTCTATCTTTCCCATTGAAGTTCTGAAACAAAATTTTGAAGGCTAGATAACATGTGGGATAGATTTGTGTACACACACGCGCATCATCTACGAAATATCAACAGATAATATAGCCTAGGACGTATCTAAAATCGATTTTAAAGTTCCTATCGCCCTGCTGCAGCTAAACGTGCCTTCGTTTATTGTGTAAACAACCAACCACCCGCTGCGTCACGAGTTTAAATATAAAACTCCAACCAAAATCACCAGTCGTCGCCACAGCAGCGGATAGAAGAACGGGAGACAATAATTCGTGACCTCTACACCAACGGCTACACAAAGGCGTTTATTTGCAGAGCCCTCCGTAAGAGAAAAGACCGGGGAAACGTGACACCAGCGGCTCCGCAACGACGCCGTGTGTCGATCCCCTACATAGCGGGCGCGAGCGAAGCAATAGCCCGTATATACTATTTTCCGTAAGGCATCTGGGCGCCGCCATATTTTGCTGTTAAGCCGATGTTTTCTTGCTTTTGTATATCGCGACGTGAAGTAATAAAGCCATGAAACAGCGTATGCACCAACCCAACCGTTTTCATGCGTATGTGTCTACCGTAACACTGTTTGTTTAGTTGTTAAAGATCCAAAACACAAATGTTAACAGCCCAATATGGCTGCACTAAAACCCATCCGTAAAATAGTCTATACTAAGAAAGGCAGGGGTCGACGTTTCCCACAAGCCATCCACCACCATCGGCAGTTTCATCCCTCGGCCCAAAGACAGTGCATCTGTGGAAAAAGCGCAGGGCGTCGTGTACCGGATCACGTGCGCCGACTGCCCCGCTTCCTACATTGAGGAAACCAAGAACTTCCATGAAAGAATGCGGCAGCACAAGAATGACCTCCGTCACTTGAACAGCGGACGGACCGAAGTGACAGAGCACTGCCAGCGGTTTGACCACCATACCAGTCCCGACGGCGCTGTGATTTTGGAAAAAGAAAGGAACCTTCACCGGCGGCCCCTCCTCGAATCCTGCTACATTGAGCGGACAGCGGGAAACATCAACCACACCACGGGGGCACTGCCCTCCCTCTACTGCCAGGGCTTGCGACGACTCACAGCAAACAATCACGCCTGGCAAGAAGGCGTTGCACATCTCGGGCCTTCTCACCCCTGAACAAGAAGCCGATCATGCTGCGAAACGTCGCGGTTTCTTAAAATAAATTTTGGGTGGAGTTTTCTCTTTTCTCCAGTTTTCTGTTATCCCAACCAGACAGACTTCTGCCGAATGTTCACTTTTGAAAGAATAGAGATATTTGTGTTGCAGGCCCCAAGCCTAGAGTGTCGAGCTCATTGCTTCGTTTTGTACTTTCCTTGCATTCCTTGGGGGGGTATTAGGAGCTCGAAAGCAAGATACGAGAAACGAGCCTGGGAAACGGCCGTGCCATGAAGCTTTTTGCCGTGTGGCTTGGACGAACACAATGACGGCTGAGGGACCACCGAAAGTGCTTCGGCGCGTCAACGCTGTCTATGAATGGAAAGGTGTTTGAATAGGAAAGAAAAGAAAAAATACGAAAAAAAAACGGGTTTTGCTTGAGTCGGCAAGGACTGAACTGCAGGCGTGCTGGGAAAATATGGCAGCAATATCTCCCAAAGAGAGTCTAGAATTCGAAGAAGTCATTAAAGTTTAAAAGCTCCTTGAATTGCCGAGAGGTAACAGAATTCTTTGACCACATTACAGCCCGAAGAAATTTGTTTTTGCAAGTGATGAAGCGTTGCGTATGGCATGAATGGTGCGTTTCTACCCCTTCCTCCCTGAAATCCGGTCGCTACAATTTTCGAGGTACCACGGGGGGCAAGCTTTATCTAGCCACTTTAAATAACGAAGCTGCTGTTTAAATTGGTAGCGAATGACATGACGAAAGCCGATGGTCTGTGTCGTCGCTGCATTTTTAACAAAGCTTGAAATTCGGCGAGATGGTGCATAGCTACTGGGAAATTTTTTAGCGCTGTACAATGCATTCACAAGGCATTCAAAAGCGCTCGTCCTGTCTCTCTCGTACTTGTGAATGTCTTGTTTGGCGCTCGAAAATTTCCCAATTGCCACATTTATTCATGAAAAAACCGAAGCGACATCTAAAGACACAAGCGGTTCATTGCAACAGAGAGCGAAGGGGTGCTCGATGCTCGCGAATCGTGCTGCTTTGTCGTATTTGAATCCACATGGATGATGAAGCTCGAACATTGCACTCATTCTCCGTTGATTAGGTACACAATTGTAGATCAAACTCAATGTGGATCACGATGTCGCTAAATAAAAGTGGCCTGGAGTTGTACATGTGCCAGAACATGCTGCACAGCCCACTTACATGCCCTTGTATATGAGGGCATGGACAGCTTGATAATTTGAAAAATAATTTCTAGGGCTTTACAAGACACGCCATAAAAGGAGGCTATAAATATTTGTAACCATAGGTCGGCAAAATAAATGGAGCCCACGCAGACTCACTCAATAAACGTTTTTCGCTTAGCACTCGCTAGGAACCAGACTAACCAAAATTCTGTTGAAGCGAACTCACTCGGACTCAGACTCATTAATATTTTCTTCAACCGGACTCAGACTCACCAAAATTTTGCTGAAGCGAACTCACTCGGACTCAGACTCATTGATATTTTCTTCAACTGGACTCACTCGGACTCAGACTCACCAAAATTTTGCTGAAGCAGACTCACTCGGACTCAGACTCACGAAATTTCTCTCCAACCAAACTCACTCGTACTCAGACTCACCGGTGTTTTCGTCATCCAGACTCACTCGGACTCAGACTCAATAAACTTTTCCTCAAACGGACTCACTCGGACTCAGACTCATGAATATTTTCGTCAACCTGACTCACTCGGACTCAGACTCACCAAAATTTTCCTCAAGCGGACTCACTCGGACTCAGACTCACCTAAATATAACTCAGCCGGACTCACTCGGACTCAGACTCACCTAATTATAATTCAGCCGGACTCACTCAGACTCAGACTCACGCCTCAATCTGAGTCTGAGTGAGTCTGAGTGAGTCGACTCATGAGTGAGTTTGCCGACCTATGCTGCCCAGTGTTTAAAATCATGCAAAGAGGCAGACGCGCGCATCGCGTTCCATTGTGACCGACTCCGTCTCAGTGGACACAGGCGTTCGCGGAACAGACTGGAATTTACAA
This sequence comes from Rhipicephalus appendiculatus, assembly GCA_030522465.1. Classification (NCBI taxonomy): domain Eukaryota; kingdom Metazoa; phylum Arthropoda; class Arachnida; order Ixodida; family Ixodidae; genus Rhipicephalus; species Rhipicephalus appendiculatus. The sequence goes on from JALIZH010026387.1 coordinate 7,059, forward strand.
AGTGTCCGTCAATTTAAGCGCTGGAACGTGGATGGCGTTTGCACGATGCGCAAAGCGCGAGAAAATACGAACGAATGCGAAAGGAGGCAGATTAGTCTCGCATTTCGCTACGATTCGCGGTAAAAAAAATAAAAAAGAAAACATGCACACATTCCGTTTGTGTGCCCTCCCACTGAGAGTGTAAAGAAAAAAAGACATGGCATTGTCAGTCGAATGGCCACGAGCTTTTGCCGAACACACTTTGGAATGGGCAAAGTGTCCTTCAATTTTTTGGTGTTAAAGCGCATTGAAAACTATGGTCGAAAAAGCCAATTCGACGCTAACGGACTCATGAGTCAACTCACTCGGACTCACTCAGACACAGATCGAGCCATGAATCTGAGTCTGAGTGAGTCCGGATAAGTAATGTTTTGGTGAGTTTGAGTCCGAGTGAGTTCGGTTGAGGAAAATTTTAGTGAGTGTGAGTCTGGGTGAATCCGACTCGGGAAAATTTTTGTGAGTCTGAGTCCGAGTAAGCCCAAAGCGCAAAATATATTTCGTGAAGGAGTCTGAGTGAGCTCCGCAAGTTTTGCCGACCTATAATCTAGGCAGACTTAGCCTAATTTACTGCTCGTATGCCCTTCTACGTGCCGTGCTGCCACCGCTTCGCGTTGAGATAACAGACTGCACGAAAGCCTCCTCTCTCCCTCGAGCTGCCTCATTCCCTTACGCTAGCGTTTCACAGCGGAGCTGTTAAAACCGAGCTCAAACGGAGTCCAGCAGACAAGTATAAACTGTGCGAAGAACACAACACGTAAGTACATACAGAAACACGCACACATATGTAGGGTAGAACTATGGCATGCTGTGGGCTAGATGGTTCATAGATTCAGCGGACAAGTTTAAACTACGCGAAGAAAACACGTAAGAACATGGAAACACGCTATATACCATGCATGTCATAGTGCAGCAAGAGGGGGTAAAAGGTAAGGCAGGGTGAGGAGGAGGGAGAGTGTAGCACAGTGTAGCACAGGCGAGTAAAGGAGGGAGGCGAGTAAGAGGTTGGAGGCTTGCAGGTGGTAAAAAAACGGAGAGGAGGTTTCTTCAGTGCTAAGCCATGCTCATGTTCCCCTATAGATTTGCACCACTTTGCATTTCATTGCTGATGCTTCCCCTCCACTGCGCTGTACATTGGCCTTTACGACGTTAATTCAGTTAAAGCCATCCATAAATTGTAGAGCTACGCGAGGTCGGATCCAATAGAGTTAGCTGCCAGCTTCTTCATTGCTTTCATCCTTCGTGTAACATTACAAATTGTTGCTACCGTACTCAATGCCTCACTCTTAGAGCGAAGTGTGATTTTTTTTTGCATTCCTTAATTAATGAGCGTTGTGATTCTCCCCAAGCATTCAGTTTTTTTTTATTTCAGAAAGGTAATCAATTTCAGCACACATTAATAATCACTGCCAGAGAGTCGCGATGCAACAACAATCCCTGATATGCGCCCCGGCACTCTTATGCCTCATGCCCTTTCACGAAGATAGGATCTTCTCCATGCGCAACTCTTATTGGTTGGCAGACCGTTTCAATTTTAGAACACTAATGTCGCTGTGCGCAAGCGCCTATTCACGTGGAACTTATTAAATATTACGCGCTTTCCTAATGCCGGAAAATTTTAAAAGTACTGCAGTTACGGTCATGTAAATAAATTACTTGAGCACAATGAATGCGTTCTACAATTTCTCCAATGAAGAGTGCGTTCAGAGGAATACTTTAAAATTCGCTAGTTAATCCTTCCTAATAGATTACCTCAACTCAGCTTATAAAATACTCTGTGTTCGTCAAGAGCAATGTAGACAATACTAAGTCGGTTACATTTTGATTATGCGCATATGGATTCTTAATAGTATATTTTTTATTGCGATAGCAATTATATGGGCACTCTCGGCTGCTTTTCGCCCTCGGCGTCATGCTCCGTATATGTATATATATATATATATGTGTAGAAAGGGCACAAAGGAAAATAATTGGAAGAATGCTTTCCGACACGCGGAATCGAACGGGCGACCTATCGCTCCGCAACGCACGGCGTTAACCAGTCGGCCACGGAGGCGCACGTTCTTCAGCGTACTAACGGCGAGCTATTTATACAAACTGTTTACCGCTGGCGCGTATTCTGCATTACGACTGATATGGCGCCAAGGGCGCGCTGAGCGCCCCCTCGTTGCGATGCGTGCGCTGTGTACTTGACCCTACGAAGCATAGTCGCCTGTGCACGCGAGCGCTTATCTTGTGGAGGGAGCAGTTTCTTCGTCTCGAGCTTTCATTGCTTTCATCGGAAAGGTTGCGTGTAAGTTACAGAGCGCTCAAAGGTCACTTCGCTCGCTACAGAGACCACTTTTTTGAAAGGAGCGCGCTGTTCAAACACAGTGAAGTAACAAGTGCGCGCTCGTTTGAGCAGCGCGTTATGTGTCGAGCTGTGAACGTTGTAAGTTCGCGCTCGTCCTGTGTGTATTCTTTTCGCGCGTCCTTCGAGCTTCTGCATCGCGCTGCATGTTTCGATCTGCTTGCCGTTCAACGCAGGACATTCCAATTTGTTGCTATCGCATTCGTTGCTTTGCCCTTGCGGCGAAACTGTGACCTTTTTTTTTATTTGGAACATTACCCGCAGCGCCATTTACGCATTATTGCGGGGGGCACAGTCCTTCATAGAATAAATCCGCTGTGTTGCGGCCAACCAAATCGGTTGGTAACATATTCCATTCGGCAAACGCTTGTGGAAAAAGGAATGTTTAAACAGATCAGTTCTGGGGGTGTATGACCGTACTTTAAATTTGTGGTCATGACGAGAGGAATGATAATGGGCTGGTTTTAAGTAATCTGAAGTTTAATTTATACATGAAATATCTTGTACATATTGATGCAACATATTACACATATTAAAACATTTATGAGGTGAGTTGAGGGTGGTATTTCATGATGATTGAGTTTTCTTATGTTGATTCCTTTGGAACGCCAATGAAACTAACAGCGCATTGAGATTAGAGCAAAGAATAAGGAAAACTGTACCTATAGGATCGTATAACGCGTACTCACGGACGCGAGCATAGAACCGACCAACCGGATACAGTCGCAACACTGTTCAAGACATCGAACTGTCAAGTGCCCAAGTAACGTACAAAGCTATGGCATCACTGCAGTACGTAGGACACCCACTGACAACAGTGCGCAATGCACTGTCAAGAATCGCGCGCAGTAAAACTGACCATTTTGATTCACATAGCTGTGTGATAGACAAATATGAAACGTTAGAATCGCCTTGCCGCTTTTCTTGTGTATGCGCCGCAGCTTTCTTTTCTTAGCCAGTGCTTAGCTATACCATTTCATACATATATACTTGAGTACAACTCCAGACGTCCGAAGTAGACCTCACCCAGACGACCGATAAGCGCGGCATCCAATCACCTCCGCGACTAAAGAAACAGCCTCGCTCATGCACTCGGCAATGTTCTCTGGAAGCGGGGTCAGAGGCCGTCCAGCTCATGGCGGCAGTCTGGAATGCGCACCCATTGGTGCAGGCTTGTGCTCATGAGCGTTTCAGAACTAAACGTAGTCGCGGACTTCTAAAGTTGTTCCCCACTATAGGTATCTATCCGGTTGCGCTAATAGTTAAACTATCACAACGATGAATCGCCAGCAGCCTCGTATAAAATGCCACTCCGGTGACCCAAAACCCGAGCGATTCCAACGAACGATTTCAATTACGGCCCTCTAATTTGACTTTATAGTGAACTTCATATACTGCGTGCGAAACTGGCGTGTTACTCGAATAGATTGCGTATTGTGGGGACAACATATTTAGCGATGACCTATGACGCTTGGGCGCAAATTATTGCGAAACTGCTTATCAATGGGGTGGACGTCGAGACGGACGCCCTTCATCCATATCACGTAGCGCTCGTGCGTGTTGTCAAGATATTCCGAGTGCAACGCGTCGCAGCACACGGGGATAAAGAGTCGACAAGAGCGCAGGTGCGACCGAGGCACGCACGTTATCCGGCCAGCGAGTAGCGAGGCAAGGTCCACACGCCAAAGCGCAAATATGGTTCCAATGGTCGTCGTCGCCTGCCTGATCCTGGCGTTTGCAGGTGGGAACATCTTGTACGAATAACTCTCGCGATTTCACTCTGAATAGCCAGAGTTATATAGTGTCAGTCCATTGTCCCGCAGCCGTTCATGAACGTTCTGATACCCCGTAACATCCTTACTCATGTAACGTGTCGCAATGTCCGCCTGACGGTGTAGCTGGTGCTCTAACGGTATATGGACCTCGAAATCATCACATCACCGCCAATGAATGATTTTTTTTGTAGCTTTATTCACTGTTTTCGGCTTCATTTCGTCAACATATATTTGTAGTCGTACCCTACACAAAAAAGTCACAGTTTCGCCACAAGGTGAAGCAGTGAATGGGATAGCAACAAATTGGAATGTCAAGCGACGAATGGCAAGCAGGTCGGAACGCGCAGCGCGCTGCTCACGCACACATGACGCACGAAAACAACACGCACAGGACGAGAGCGAACTAACAACGTTCACAGCTCGACACTTAACGCGCTGCTCAAACAAAAACGACGCCCGAAAGGTATTCACAGGTACAGACGAGCGCGAGCTAACGAGTCACAGTTGTTACTTCGCCGTGTTTGAAAAGCGTGTTCTTTTCGCAAACGGGGGACTACCGCGAGCGAAGTGACCTTCGTGTGCTCGGTAACTACAACGCACTCGTTCCGGCGAAAGCCCAATTCTACCCCACCGCTAGATAAGCGCGCCCGCATACGGGCGTCTACCCCTCATGGGGCAAAGTGTGCGAGGGAGATGAGAGCATGAGCGCGGGCGTCACGACGAGCCGGGCGCCGAGCTAAGGCTACTAAGGCCCCACCGAGAGCGCCCTTTACGCGATCTCGCTGGTAATGCTGAAAACACGCTGAAAACTCGCTGTATATAAATAGCTCGCCGTTAGTAGGGTTCCTCGATGCGCGCGCCCCCCTTGGAGGGTGGAGCCATTCTTTGAGGGGGTGAACATGGCCTCCGAGATGGCGGGCGCGCGGCGGGTTTTTCTCCGGCCGTCCCAATCGCACGGAGAGAGCGTGTTTCCCGGAGGTGGGCGTGGCCCGCTCTTTTCTCCGCACCGCGGCGCACTTACTTGGGATCGGTGGTTAGCGTGTGCTCGGTCATCCGTCCGAATTGGTTTTTTTTTCTTTTTACACGGCTAGGCCTGGGGCCACCCGCTTCAAAGGGAACAGCCACCTATCATCATCATCATCATCAAAAGCTGCCGCGCTGTTGGCGCAGCTTGCATGTGGCGAGGAAAAAATGGTTTTGCGCTTTTATTAACCTCGCGCTGATTTGGAAATGTCTGGTCAAGGTGTACGAGAGGCCAAGTGAATGCCGGGGCCTATCGATTCTCAAATGGGCTTTTTTTTTTATGTAGATTTGCGCCGCCTTTATTAGAGCACTTAGAAAAGCGATGCCTCTACAAGAGATCCGCATGTGCTAGAAACTTACTATACTTCGAAATTTGCGGGCTGTATAGTATGGGGGCGCTAGCGAAGGAGAAGAAAAAAAAACGAACGATGATGAGGCTGGGCGTGATGACGCCCGGGGCTCGCGCTCGCCCTGCCGCTATAAAGACCGATCAGTCGTTGCTGGGCCTTCGTAAATTAAACGCGTTTTTCTTGTCGCCTACGTGTTCTCTGAGGGCTTCGGCCGACCACTGGCCCCGAGCCCACAATAGATATGTTGATAATGTTGTAAGCCAGATTTAAGGCCTGCGACGGAAGCAGTCCGTTTGGAAGCAGTATCGCAAAAAGCAGGTATCGGTGCTTGCTTCCTTTGTGCATTTTTTCCTTCGGTGTAACAACATATAGCGAAATGAAAGCACACGTACAGCAGCACTCAAATTTTCTATTAGGAACTCTTTGTTTATATTTCCTTTATTAACAACTTGCAGGCACTTCCTTCTATACGGAATGCTTTACAGGCATTGTATAACAGGTGAATGCCGTCACAGCAGCGTAAAGAAGTAAAAAAGCGACATCGGCATAAAGGAAGCATTATCCGCACAAAGTGAAGTGGCAGATTGTGGCCTTCATGCAGTCAATATACATCGTAAAACTGAAGCGAAAACTAAGATCATGAAAAAATCAAGCACGCAAAGCTGCTGGTAAACACTGCGTAACGATCATTGCACTGCAATGCATGCGAGGAAATTAAATAAAACAAAAAAATGCAAAGACGTAAGAGAAGCATTATTCGCATAAGACAGCTCATGCTGCATGAATACAATACCATAAGTACAACTAAAATGTAAACTAAAAATCGGAACTATGCACAACGAATAGAACGCAGCACAACGAATCCACGCAGTAAATACTGCACGAAGATTACGGCACCACAAAGAAAAAAAAACATGCGCACGCTGTAATCCCGCGCGCTCTGCTTTCTGCCGCGGTCTCCGCTGCCGCCGGAATCCCAAGTGAGTGCGCCATCTCGCGGTAGCCGGGCGCGCGACGCGATGTACGTTTTTTTGCTGGGAAGCGCGGCGATTGGGACGGCCGGAGAGAAACACGCCGCGCGCCCGCCATCTCGGAGGCCATGGGGTGAATGCCGCCTTCCGATCGGCGGCCGCCATTCGGCTCCCCCCGCCTCGTCGCGGCTGTTTGATTGAGACAGGTGCGCGGCGTTTTCTCGGACAAAATGCCCGGGTGTGTTGCGTGACACAGCGCACAAACCATTCTCGAAATGGCTATAAGATGTTAATATTTCCGAAATATGCGAAAAGGCGACTCCTGTGGCTGGTAAAGATCAAGCGCGACAAGTGGCAACCCACGGACCGTTCGTGTTTGTGCAGGCTAAGTTATGCCATTTCAGCATTTGGAGAGTTATAACTCGCCGCGCTTACGCTGGCCTTCTCGCTCGACGTAACCACGTAACTCGCCGCAACGTATACGTTGCCGAAAGAATACTTTCGGGGCACTCACTGTTTCGGGGCACTCAGTGTAGGTCGAGAAACGACGCCTTGGCGTTTCTCAGCTGGTTCCCGGACGCGTATTGCCGAACGGTGACGGTGTATGTGCGTGTGTGTGTGCGTGTGTACGCGTGCGTGTCCGTGTGTGCGCATGAGTGTGCGTACGTGTGTGTGTGCGCGTGCCCGTGTGTGTACGTGTGTGCGCATTCATGTCGGTGAGTGTGTGTATGCGTGCGTGTACGTGTGTGTGCTTGCGTGCATGCGTGTGCGTGTGGGTGTACTTATGTGTGCGCGTGTGTGTGTGTGCGTGCCTGTATGTACGTATGTGTGTGCACGCACGCGCATGCGTGTGTCTGTCTGTGTGCGTGTGTGTATGTATGCGTGTACGTGTGATTGCGAGCCTGTGTGTGTGTGCGTATGTGCGCATGCGTGTGTGCATATCTGTGTGTCTGTGTGTGTTTATACGTGCGTGCGTGTGTATACGTGTTTCTGTGTGTGCGCATGCGTGTGTGTGTGCGTGTACGTGTGTGTACGTGCGTGTGCGCATGTACGCATGATTGAGCGCGCATATGTGTGTGTGCGTGCGAGCATGTGCACATGTGTGTTTGCGCGTGCGTGTGTGTTTCTACGCGTGTTCGTGCATGTGCATGTTTACGCGTGCGTGGGCGCATGTGTGCGCGTGCGTATACGTGTGTGCATGATTTAATGCCATAAATTTCATGATTTAATGCCATAAAAGCCGTATGTAGAGCCCCCAAATAGTATGATATGTATTCAACAATTTTTTTGCCCATCTGCTATTTACAGTGAGGTAAAAGAGATGAAAACAAAATTCAGAACTGTGCGTCGCAGAATGCGGTCCGTAAATGGGGGTAGCTGATGAATAATTCGAAAACAAGATCTGAAAATATGGTGTGCAATCACAGTTTTTCTCTTTTCTCGTGACATCACGTGAATTTTCTTTTTTTGTTTTCGATCGGCAGGCAAACTGTTTTTACACTTTTGTGGAAGGCACAAAAGACACAGACACAATGAAAGGCCATGGGACTTGGGTGCGTGTGTTTCGCATCTTTAACCAATATAAATAGTTACCGACTAGCCCAAGAAGATGCTAACTGAAGGTGTTAACGCGGCTGGCGTGGACGGTAGTTTTCTGCTGCGAGCAACTCCAGCTGCTAATCTCGCTTTAAAAAATAAAAATTAGAGAATAGCAATCTGAGACCTTCACACTCCCGATGCGAAAACTTTGTATTTTTGTCATGTTCTTTGAGTACCACTCGTTTTGACACTACGAACTCTGCATGAAGCCGCGCGACGCCCGTTCACTGCCTATCGTATACACTCCGTGCACTGCGACTGGCGCGCCGCCGCGCGGCAGTCAGAGCAGACAGTCGTTGAGAGCCCGAGCAGAACCAAACGCTCTCCCACGCCCGCTAGCACGTAGTTTATCGTAATCAATGAACTGCTGCGTAGTCGATTGTACGAACAGGTACACGTCGTGTCCCGCGGGAACGACGTTTCACAGTTTCTCGACTCATCCCTGCTTTATTGGGCAGCGACATAAGTAGATCACGGCTGTGCGACGAAAAAAGTGTTTGGTTCCCGCTCCCTCTACCATCTCGCGTTCTGCCGCTGCATGCTTGAATTGGTCTGAGACACCACCTCTGCAGGTGCAATAATCTTGCATGATGTTCCTGCTGCCATAGAGCTGGTGAGAAAAGAAATGTACGCAAGGCATTTTATAAAATGCCTTGAATACGTTCCATCAGTCATGAGCTGAATAATAATTCAGCTCAAGACTGACGGAACATTTTATTGGATCTTATTACCTCGCCGTCTACCCTTCGTAGTTTTGGGGAATGCAATGCGAGGTCAATTGGTGCTTTGCTGGGTTGATAGGACCGTCAGTTAAGGGGGCGAACTGAGTTGCGTACCATATTACCGTAAACATATCTAGCCGCCCAGCAGCGCTATGCGCACTCGGTAGGATCAAGCTAAGACGCGGAGTAGCAGAACTAGAGGTTCTGTACGAAAAAAACGAAGCATTGCGAATGCTGTAGCGATGGATGTGCATGTCAATGCGTTTTGGAAAGCAACATAACGGCGCAAGAGGTTGTAGTGAATGAGAGACGTGACGATGGCCGAAGTGACCATGCCGTCGTCTTCGCCACTTTACAAGGTGAAGCGAAAGACGAAAGGGGGCTTCAGCGACCTCTCTGGCCGATATCGTAGCACGTTCTCTTTCTCGCCCGCGCCTCAAGCTCTTAGCATGAGCAGCGCGAGCAGTGAGGTAAGACTATGATCATGATGAGCGATGATGATGCCGCAACAATTTCAAGCAAAGCACTTTGCGAGACTCGGTGGCTGCAAATCGCCGTGGCACGAAGCCGCAACAAAGGAGCATGCCGCCCGGCCACTCACCGTGATTTCCACGGCGAGTGGCCCTGGGGCCATCGATAATTCTTAATGCTCTGAGTATTTTGCAAGTACGCGGGTAGTGGGCACACACCAATAATATTCTAAGCGTGAAAGAATGACAGCTTATCGCGACGGTTACAGAGTAAGCATCTTGCATTACACACACCTGACGCACGCATTTAGACGCGCAGCAAGGCGCTCACTAACGTGGAAAACGTGGCCGCTTTTGTGCAGGTTTTTCCCATTTATTCATGGCGGCATCGCGGAAGAATGTCCCATTACGATATCTTTACATCCAGCTCGAAGCACAAACAGCGCCGGCTACGGGCGCTTGCGCCACCATAGCTGTCAAAGCAATGAGGCGCTGCTGTCTGCTAACATTCTCAACGTTGCACGCCCGCCGCACCACTCGTGGCGCTGCGCGCGGTTTTCAAGGCGCCCCCTATAGGTCCCAAACGGAGTGTATAGGCGGCCTGCGGAGAGGGCATCGTAATGGCGGACGCCGTAGCAGACGACGCTGTTGTCTCCACCCTCCACGGCGGCGGAGGGAAGCGCGCGCATCGAGGAACCCTAGCCGTTAGCGTCGCGCGCTGGAGAGCGAGAGTAGAGTTAATGTATATTGCCACGCGCGTTTCTTATTTTCGCGTTTGCTGTATTCGGTTTCCGCCCACAAAGACTGTCAGTAACGCTCGGCGCAGATCACGCCTTAGCATTCGAGAAGCTTCGCGATTATTGCAGATCGTTTTGTTAAGATTGCGCGCAAGACGCGACCACTCGAGATTATTCCAGAGCTTGCGCGATGACCAGTGATAAGGCTAGAATGTTCGACGCGTGATGCATAAAAGCCGGCGCGCTCTAACGATGTTCAGTTCATCGACGGCCGACGCTACGTTCGCCGCTATCAGTCACAGTGCTTATAGCTGTATTCTGACTTTCCGTTTACCGGCCACAAGTTCGGCCTAATAAAGAGTTTCTTATTTGAAACGCCGACTGTTGCCTTCGTCGACGTCACGACCACGTGACAATATGCTCCCTACGGGAGTAGAGTTGCGCATAGGTCCGCCATCTTGCCTCGCTAGCAACCATAGCTATGCGGCGAAGCAGCACTCTCTTTTTGCAGGCGACTTGCTTAAGCCTGTCGCCGATCGCCAGTCGACGTGCCTGGCGTGTCAATGACGGGCGATGAAAGAGGAAACACCTCCTTTCGGGACTGTGCCATGGGAGTACAAAAGCGTTTTTTAGTCTATCCGGTAACGAAAAGGCGTATCGTAGAGCCGAAAATGCCGAAAACATGCACCGCCGCTGCCGCCAAGTCAAGTGGCGCCAGCTATGGAGGATAAAGAACAACTGGCAAACACGTAATATATGTCCTCCGAGCTTTCGGGGAGCACCCAACGCCACTCGCTAAGCCTACAGAATCGATTATTTCGGCATGTTTTAAGAAAACGCTGCCGAGTCGACGTAAATACTTAACTGTCGAAGCTTAAAGGGGCCCTGCAACACTTTTTGAGCATGCTCAGAAAACGCTGCCGATCGGTAGTCCAGGCTCTCGAGAACACGCGAGCCAAATATTATAGTGCAGCACGCGGCGTGGAATTCACAATAATTTCTCAAAGTCAGCCAGGATTTGCTTTCTCTTCTCTCGACAAATGACGTTGCGTACCCAAAAATCACTCGTCACCGACGAGAGATTTTTTTGGTATCAGCCATTGGCTGATTTGAGCATGGCGCGCTCGGTAGTTACAGAGGCCGCCGCGAGAGGCCGCGACTTGTCCACGCGTGCGCGCGCGATTGCAATGAAAATTCGCGTATTCGAACAAAAAAAGAAAGAGAAAAAGCGCTCAAGATCACGAGGCGCGCGTGACGTATTTTCTTTCCCCGTGCCATCCCTCCCTGCTTAGCTTCCAGCGCTTTCGACGGGACGAGAGAAGAGAGAATGCAATTGCAGCGTGCGAGAAATCTTTGTAACTCCACTCGTACTGGACGGATTCCAAAAAATTTTTGCGGCAATGAATTCGTGAGGCAATAAGCTCCTTTAGTGAATCCATTCCATGGCTACTTGGAGAAGTGTTGCAGGGCCCCTTTAAGGACATGAATCTAAAGCAAATAAAAGCACCAGTTCGTAGCTAACGGGCTACAGAGCGCACGACGGTGACTTGATAGATTCTATAGTCGGTGACAAGATAAGAATAAAAAGTAAACTGTACCGCTGTCCACTTGTATCATGCGCGTCCAACTACGGCCGCTCTTTATGATGACGTAACGGTTAAGACGAACCAATGAAAAGTGCAACATGGCGCCGTCCGCGACGAGAGGCGAGATACCGCAGCACCGGCAGCACCGAGACCGAGAGCCGTTGATTCGAATTTTCTGTGGTGTTTTTCTTCCAGAAGAAGCTCTTTCCTAGTGTTATCCGCTCGTACGCAGCATCATCGTCGCCGGTCGTCATTCGATGCAGTAGAAGCGTGTGACTGTGCGGCGTTTGAAGTGCACCTAAGCGGCCGCTAGCAGCTCGGACGCTCTATCGCGTTCCGTCGTTTCGGCAGTGTCAAGTTGCATCACGGCGTGTGTTCCTTCCATCGCTCGGATGCACCAAGCATATCGCCTGAGCGTCACCATAATGGCGATTGTCGCGTTCACTCGTGTGCTGTGAGTCGGAATGTGCGCGTCTGTGCTCGATTACCGTCTGCAAAAGCCATAGCATTAGCGTTGCCACATGTGCGCGCGTGTGTTACTTCGAGCTCGCAACGTGGGACTGTTGGCCATCTATTGCGCGGTACTGTGCGTCTCTATGCATGGAGTATGTGCGGACGAAGCGAAAGAGAAAGACCGACCATCATAACCCGTTAGCGCAACACAGTCCGAAAGTAAACAAACAAGGTGTGGAGAACATGCTGTGGTGTGTGCATTATAAGGAGATAATTGTGGTCATCCGGTGCATGTGTGATTATGTGATGTGTGCCCCCAGCCCAGAGTGAGGTGCTAGGTTGAAGTGCCCGTCGCGTAAGTCTTTTCAGGCTCGATGCACGAACGCCTTGCATGAAAAACGCCGTGCGAGGTAATCGTTGTCTACGAAGAGCGAAATGATGCGCGTTACATAATATCGCTGTGACGGAGGAACTTTCGATTGCATAGATCGCGATCGCAACTGAAGTAACACCGCTAAAACTATCATTGAGTGAAAAAAAAAACAGCTTTTGTTTATGATGGCCTTGCATCATACTTCACGATATCACATTAGAATTCTGCTTTTGTCTAACTTGCGTTTTCTATATTTTGTGTGTATTGTGTGCATATATTAATCAGTGATAATTTGTTTATCTTAAACTGCAGTGGACTCTCGTGAAGCTTATAGTCCGTAGTTTCTTTTAAATGCTTGCCCTTCTTGTGATGCACGTCGTTTTTTGTATGGTCTTTTGGCTACTCAATTTTTCATTTTTGCATTTTATATTTTTATTTTCTGTGTTCTCCTTCTTTCTCTCTCTCCCTGCTTGGAGGACTCTGCTATAAAAGGGCATCGAAGCTTCGTAAATTTTGCCTCGATAAAGATCGGTCTCCGATTGACACGTTGGCAAATAAAAAATAAACGGTATCTTTTATAAGCGTATCTCCTTTTCCTGTTTGTCTCACGGCAATCGAAGACAGCCTCTTCGCAATATATATATATATACATATATATATACAGACAGCTTTGCGCAGACACACATATGCATAGAAGGTAAAACTGGGCCCCCTGCTGTAATGCCCTCTGGGGCGATGCAGGTTGCAGGTATGTAATAAATAAATAATAAATAAATGAAAAAGTTGAACGTTCAAGGGCTGAAGGAGTCGTGGCAGCGCCAGTACAAGTTGTCGAGGCCAGAAACAGTCTCACGTAAAGCTTTTAGTCACTGTCACTTCTGCCGTGTACATCACCTTGGCGTGAACTTAAAGGGGCCCTGCAACACTTTTTGAGCATGCTCAGAAAACGCTGCCTATCGGTAGTCCAGGCTCTCGAGAACACGCGAGCCAAATATTATAGCGCAGCACGCGGCGTGGAATTCATAATAAATTCTGAAAGTCAGCCAGAACTTGCTTTCTCTTCTCTCAAAAATCACTCGTCAGTGTCGTCACCGACGAGAGTATCACTCGCATCAGCCATTGGCTGATTTGAGCATGGCGCGCTCGGTAGTTACAGAGGCCGCCGCGGGAGGCCGCGACTTGTCCACGCGTGCGCGCGCGATCGCAATGAAAATTGGCGTATTCGAAGAAAAAAAAAAGAGAAAAAGCTCTCAAGATCACGAGCCGCGCGTGACGTATTTTCTTTCCCCGTGCCATCCCTCCCTGCTTAGCTTCCAGCGCTTTCGACGGGACGAGAAAAGAGAGAATGCAATTGCAGCGTGCGAGAAATATTTGTAACTCCACTCGTACTGGACGGATTCCAAAAATTTTTGCGGCAGTGAATTCGTGAGGCAATAAGCTCCTTTAGTGAATCCATTCCATGGGTAATTGAAAAAGTGTTGCAGGGCCCCTTTAACGTATCCAATGACCCGCACAGTTAAGCACCATGAACGCCACGCGCTTTTATTTCGCTGAAGCGACGTCAAATAAAGCCTTGTCGTTCACCTCAAGCACGACGACAACCACGGCAACTCCAGACGCAAATATGGTATTCACGGCAACACAATAATCGAAATTCGCGAAGGCAATCTCAGAACACTTCGCTATTCTTCGCTTTGAGTCGTTGTTGCCATAGTTACTGCAGACAATGAAGAAAACTGGCGGCGAAATTTTATTTTTACTTATTAAAATTTATTAATGTCCCTGTGTCGTTTTGAGAAACCGTAAAGAAATGGTTCCTTTATATTAATTTATACATAAAATGTGGCATTCTTTGTTTTAATACCATAATAGGCGCTGCGCAGAAACGGCGCCTTTGAGACGCACATTACTTTTTCGCAGACTCTGAGATGACCGCGGCGGAGGGTGCGATTTAAACAACAGATATATTGTTAAGCTGACGCCGAACGCCGTACGTTCACAATTTTTTTTTAATCTAGCTTTGCTTTCTTTATTTCAATATCAGTGCAGTATTGAAAAATAAGGTTTATATGCGTGAAAATTAATGCCATTGTTTAGGAACTACTTCGTTTGTAGCGCGGAGGCATGCAAAATGTGAGCAATGCGGCCTCGAGGGCGGAGCTTATATTTATTCTTAGGTTGTCACCGACTATAGGTGGACGGCGGTGGACGGCAACCGCTTTCGGCGGCGCAGCCATGTTTTCCGGGCGCAGCCTGTGCATCAGCTTATCCGCAGGGCATGGTTGCTAGCGGCGTTTGGAAAACAGATGCGCAACTCTGCTACCTAAAGGTAGCATATACAGGAACTCTAAACGAGAGGTCCCTCGTTCGGTGCCGCGCGTCAGAAACATTTTTCTGAATTATTTTTCTTTGTGGCTTTTATAAATATTGTTAAGACGTTTATTGGCGGGCACTCGGCGACGATGTACAACAGCGACAGTCAAGGCGGGGTGCCCAACGGGCGAGATGGCCTCAGGGATCCTTCAATGACGACAACCAGCACAGCGCGTGATGGTCGGTGACGACATCAAATGGGCGACCATACAAATAAGGTCGGAACTTCGTAAGGGCCCAGATGATTGCCAGGCATTCTTTCTCCGTGACGGTGTAATTGGTCTCGGCTGCTTTTGAAAGCGTAAGGCTTGCATACGCCACGACATATTCCGGGAACCCTGGTTTGCGCTGCGCAAGGACAGCGCCGAGGCCAACACCACTGGCGTCCGTATGTACCTCTGTAGGGGCCGTAGGGTCGTAGTGGCGTAGTATGGGAGGCGAGGTCAACAAACGACGGAGCGTTGCAAAAACGTCGTCGCACTTTGACGACCACGAATGGAGAGGCCCGTTACTTCCGAGGAGCTTCGTCAGCGGCGATATGATAGTCGCGAAGTTTCGAATGAAGCGCCGAAAGTAGGAACACAGGCCTACGAAACTGCGCAGTTCCTTGACGGACGTCGGCTTGGAGAACTCGGTCACGGCCCGAAGCTTGGCTGGATCGGGGAGAATTCCGTCCTTGGACACGACGTAGCCGAGTATTGTCAGCTGCCGTGCTGCAAATCGGCACTTCTTTAGGTTCAGTTGCAGACCGGCGCCACTCAAGCGCGTCAAAACATGCCGCAGGCGTTGAAGATGCGTGGAGAAGTCCGGAGCGAAAACGACGACGTCGTCGAGGTAGCACAGGCACGTGTGCCATTTGAGTTTGCGCAGAACAGTATCCATCATCGGCGGGCGCATTGCACAGCCCAAACGGCATGACGTTGAATTCGTACAAGCCGTCGGGCGTGACAAAGGCGGTCTTCGGTCGAGCGTCTTCAGCCACAGGTACTTGCCAGTACCCTGAGCGTAAATCGAGAGACGAAAAGAATTCTGCTCCTTGCAGGCTGTCAATCGCGTCGTCTATTCGCGGTAATGGATACACGTCCTTACGAGTGATCTTGTTGAGGCGTCGGTAGTCCACACAGAACCGCACAGAACCGCCCTTCTTCGCAACGAGAACGACAGGAGACGCCCAGGGGCTGTTAGAACGTCGAATAACATCGCATCGAAGCATGTCGTCGACTTGCTCGTTGATTACACGGTGTTCTGTGGGAGATACGCGATATGGACGTTGCCGCAGTGGTGCTTGGGCGCCTGTGTCGATGCGATGCGTAACGGCGGACGTGCGGCCGAGTGAAGGTTGAGCAGCATCGAAAGAAGAGCGAAATTCTTCCAACAGGCCCAGAAGCTGGGAACGCTGGACCGGCGTAAGGTTGTCGGGAATGGAGGAACCAAAAAAAGTCACAGTTTCACCGCAAGGGTGAAGCAATAAATGCGATAGCAAAAAAATTGTAATGTTATACGAAGTGAGGCTGGCAGCTAACTCTTTTTGGATCCGATCTCACGCAACTCTAGAAAACGCTTGTTTAAGAGAATTCTCTTCGCGTTGAAAGCGCAGCACGTAGAAGGGTACGCCGGCCCGGCCGCCGAGAAGGGGAGATGAGAAGGGGAGATAAAGCGCGCGCCCGCGCCCGCGCTCGTAAAATCGAACGTCGCCCCCCCCCCCCACCCCGCCCGCTGTCGGCCGCCGAGAAGGGGAGATAACGCGCGCGCCCCCGCTCGTAAAATCGAAGGTCGCTCGAGGGACCCCCCCTCGCGTCTTTTCACGCTCACGAACGACGGGCGGGCCCGGTTATATATATACATATACATATACGGCAAATGACGCCGACGCCGACGCCGACGGCGAAAACCAGCCGCGAGTGTCCATATAATTGCTATCGCAATAATACATCAGCGGATGATGAAGCAGATGTAGAAACAGCACTGAGCGTACTGGAACTTGGGCAGTGCGTGTCATAGGGTTCATCCATAACTTGTACGTCTTCGATGGGTTCCACGCTGCCGAGACATGCCCCTCGCACCAACGTAACACTGTACGGGGATGAGTTCGTAACAAAAATAGAGGTGCTGCCGTGAGTGACTTGAACGGTCGCGAAAGGAACCAGCAAGCCTTTCCTCGTGAAAACACGGTCAGATGGCGAGAGGAGTGCAACGGTGTCGGAAAGACTGGCGCAGTAGACCGACACCGCCGTTAACGAGTTTGCAGGCACTTTGGTGTCGTCTTCGACGAGTACCTTGCTTGCAGCCGATGGACTGTCGGCCGGCGTCAAATCAGCGAATGGTGAGAGCTCTATTTCAGCTGGTGCGCAATGAATGACGGCGTCGTGGCGTGAGAGAAAATCCCATCCTAGGATGACGTCGTGGGAGCATGCAGGAAATATGATCAATTCGACGGCGTACATCGCGTCCTGAATCATGAGGCGGGCTGTGCACACCGCTGTAGGGTGAATGCTTTGGGCGCTGGCTGTACGGAGGGAGAGCCCGGAAAGTGGCGTCGTCACTCTGCGCAGTAATCGGCTAAGTTTTGCGTCCATGACGGATACGGCGGCTCCAGTATCTACAAGGGCAGATGCGCGAACACCGTCCACAAACACGTCTATCACGTTCGATGGGCTTCTCTGAGGGCTTTCGCAGTTCGACAGCGTCGCAGCCCTTGCCTCGTGGACTGCGACGACTAGTTTTCCTGGTCGCGTGCGGGCGGACGTGGCCGCATCGGCGACAGTGACCGACGTCGTGGAGACTGTGCGGCGCGTAGATGGTGCGGGGCCGGACGTCGGTGACATAGGCGGCGGTTGGTCATAATAAGGGCGGCTTGATTCGCTGGGAAGGTTGGATGCGACCCGAGGCTGCTGCACGCGATTGCAATAGCGTGCGACGTGACCGGCGCAACCGCAGGCAAAGCAGATGGAGCGGTTGTCGGAAGTGCGCCATCGGTTCGCGGGTCCCATCCATGTCGCAGAACACGATGGGCGAGGCGGCTGCTGATATGACTGCATGGTGGGCGGCAGTCGGGGCACGTGGACGACGTCGGCGTATGTATGCGGCACAGTTGCGTCGAAGGCCTGGGGTCTGGCGACGGCTTCGGTGTAACTAAGCGGCCCAGCCACAGGAATCGGTGGGGGTGGCCTGGCTACAACTTGTGCGTAGCTTAGTGGCGCAGGTACTGGAGGCGGCTGGTGATATTCGGGCATGACCTCCGCGATTTCCTGCTGAATCGCTCGGCGGAGGGGAGGCAGAAGTGTAGTTGACGGCTGTTCGACATCAGTGTTGCCAGGTCGGTCGAGATGGCGTAGCCAAAAGCCAGAGAAGCTGTAGCCCAAATGTAGCCAAAGACAAAAAAGAGCGAAAATATTTGTAGCCAAATATAGCCATTCTTATTTGAAATATTTTTTTGGACTTACATTTTCACATTCGACTACTGAAATCCTTTTTTGTGCAACCTGTTGTTAGTGTATCAAAGAGCTTGTGTTCAAGAACGTCAAAATATCGATATTGAGGTGATTCCTGAAGCAATCAGCGCACGTTAATTTGAAAACAAAATAAAACACGAAAACTTAATTCTGCAAGTTGCGTCTCACGAATCCCTTGCTTTTGGGAAGTGACCTTGCGATGAGATGCGTTCTACAGGACCAGTTATCACCAACTCTGCAGTATTTTACAAATTAAGCAAAACAGGGCCGATGTTTATTTTTTGTGCTTTCCTAGACAAATTTTATTATCATAGCCACGAGCCTTGGCTGCTTGCCTTGGGAATATTCAGTTCATGCTAGAATTCCGCTTAGCGCCGCCAAATCTTACAAAAAAGAGCCCACTTGTACATGTATTATGTAATGTAGTTGCGGCAGTGCGGAATAGAACAGCGGAAGTGGTAAATAGTAATAATAGTCCAGATTTTACTTCCCAAAATGGCCAAATGATTATGAGAGACTCCGTAGCGGACATCCGGAAATCACGACCAGCTGGGGTGCTTTAACGTTCACCTTATGTAAGCAGCATTTTGCCTTCATAAAAATGCGGGCGCCGTGGCCGGCATTCGATCCCGCGACCTTCGGTCAGTAGTCGAGCACCATAAACACCAACCCATAAATGTGGGTAACGCGGCAGATAAATAATTAAATTCTTTTGGGTGAACTTGCTCTAAGCAACGCAGATGTCACGCAAAGCACGAGCGGTTAGCACAGGCGCCGAAATCGGATATAGGGTACGGTATGTGGAACACGTGAATTCATGGCCACTGCCAGGTGTATGACTCATTGCTGTTTGCAGCGTATACGCTCGAAATTGTGTAGGTTCTACAGCATACACCACTACCCGCGTTGTGCCTTTAATCTCATTAAAAAGAAGAACATGGAATCGGCTATGTTACAGAAGGCTTCGATAAACAAAGGCCCGCTTGTACCTATACAGATACACATCCAACTCCTTGGCCTGCAGTCTGAAATTGCGGCCTGAAATCACGTGGTTCATATGCAAGTATAGACAAAGTACGGCTTCCGGAGAAGCGGAAAGGCGTCCCGCCGTTGCCTGGGCGAGAATGCTCATTGACCGACAATGCTCATTGCGCAGCTTTCCACTTTCTTAGGCGACGAAACGTGCGGACTTCTGGTGAATTTCGCCGCTTTCAGCTAATTTGAAGGTCAAATGTGAATGCGCATTTAGATATTTCTTGATCCTATAGAGAGTCACGTCTGGAGCGTTGATCATGACGGCGCCACTTATAGCCCAAACAAAGCCAAGTCGCTGATTTTCAGTAGCCCAAATATAGCCACATAGCCAACTCGCCTAAGTCGACGCCAAAAATTTTTTTCTGTAGCCCAATTTGGCTATATATAGCCAAACCTGGCAACACTGTTCGACATGTTGCGGTGGAGCGAAAGCCACCAAAGAGACCTGGCGGGCAATTTCCTCACGCACGAACGACTTGATTTCGGCGAGCAAGGTGGTGTGGTCAGAAACGGCCGACAAGCCCGCGAGGCCAGCGTCGCGTGATGGTGGTCGACGGGTCATCAAGCGCTGCCGGCGCAGCTCCTCGTAACTTTGGCACAGCGTAATGACCTCTGCCACAGTGCGAGGGTTCTTGGCCAGGAGTATGGTGAAGGCATCGTCGGCGATGCCTTTCAGAACAAGTGTGATTCTGTCCGACTCCGACATGCTCGCGTCCACTTTCTTGCACAAGTCGAGGATGTCCTCGATGTAGCTGGTGAAGGACTCGCCGGACTGCTGTGCTCGTTCACGCAAACGCTGTTCGGCTTGCAGCTTACGTACGGCAGGACGGCCGAACACGTCGACGGCGGCGGTCTTAAAAGCGGACCAAGTCGGGAAATCGGATGCGTGGTTGTTGTACCACATGCCGGCCACACCCGCGAGGTAGAAAACCAGGTTACTGAGTTTGACTGCCTCGTCATATTTATTGGGGACGCTCACGCGTTCGTAAATGGCGAGCCAGTCCTCGACGCGTCAATGCCATCCGCGCCGGTGAAGACAGGAGGGTCGCGGATGCGGGGGACGCCGGGACATGGCGTCGGCGCAGGAGGGAGCGTTTGCTGAGCGGCGTCTTGGGGCATGGCTGATGGCACGGTTCGGGATCGGAGCTTCAAGGGCATCGAATGCGGACCGAAGTTGTTTTAAGGGCACAGCACTCTCCACCGAATTGTTAAGACGTTTATTGGCGGGCACTCGGCGATGATGTACAACAGCGACAGTCAAGGCGGGGACCGACTCTCAGCACGAGCTGCTCTTTTTCTTCGAGGAGGGCGACCCACTAGAAGGCGCTGGAGAGGACGACCCACTAGTTCCAAAGCTTCTCTACAATATATAGATACATATACATATACGGGACATGACGGCGACGGCAACGGGCGAAAACCAGCCGACAGTGTCCACATAATTGCTATCGCAATAAAAAAATTGTCAACCTACATGCAATATAATTTCAGTAGTTAGAGTATAGAGCTCCTAAAATTCAATAATCACTTCAAACTAGCCAGTTGCTGCATCTCAATAGCCTCGCTGAGCTCTTTTACACATTTGATATACCGAGCCTGGCATGAAATGCGTTGATAATTAAATAATATCCCTTGTATCCGTGTGCACACAGACATCCATTTGAAAACCACTTGAGGTAGTAATTGGACAATAAATTATGTTAATTGGAATAATTAACTTTTACTCCAAAAGATTCGCGATTGAAATCCACGGAGGAATGCCATCGGAGGAGCTCGTAACGGTTTACAGGGATCCAATATGTCCGGGCTACTTTTGTTATTTTTAATTTTTTCTCAGTGTAGCAAATTCCGGCCATTTTAACACAGAAGAGCAAGACGGAACTGGCCGCGTGAGTGCACCTATCACGCCCTTAGTTGGCATTTATGAGTGATGTCGCTGGATACGGCTCAGTGAGCTTGAAGAGAGCTTTCATATCAGGCCTCAATATCGCTCGCTTCATGCTCGCCCGAGAGCGAGGCATAAGCATCACTTCAGTTATGTGCGTCAGCTATGGCGTGACAGCTGCGCTCTCCACGCAGTACAGCTTCGATTTTCTGTGTGATATTGGCCGGAATTCACGGCGATCTCAAAAAAATATATATAGTATTGTACCTTGTACTTCTACAAATGGTTATCAGATTATGTAATTCAGGTCTTTCATTCTTGTCAATAGGTCTGACTTTTTAGGTCAAAAATAACTTAGTCTCATAATTAGTGGTCTAATAAATAGCTTGAGTCATATTCAAACGTACACCGGCATGGTAAAAGCCGCTCAGATGAAATCAATGCGTTTTTTTGGTATTCCTAAAAACTGACTGTCACTTCCTTGCGGCTCCACAGTCATGTGATTCCCTATCACGATTCGTTAGCTCGAGTTCTTAGGAACGGTTCTACCATTTGGGCGTTTCTATGTTAGGAATTCCCTTTAACAAGTGGAAAAGCCTAACAGGAGTAGGCATAGGTCGGCAAAAAAATTCGACCTCACCCAGACTCACTCAAGAAATATATT
Source organism: Rhipicephalus appendiculatus (assembly GCA_030522465.1). Taxonomy (NCBI): domain Eukaryota; kingdom Metazoa; phylum Arthropoda; class Arachnida; order Ixodida; family Ixodidae; genus Rhipicephalus; species Rhipicephalus appendiculatus. Next base: position 28,913 of record JALIZH010026387.1, read on the forward strand.
TTGCGCTTAGGGCTCACTCGGACTGAAACTCGCCAAAATTTTCCTCAACCGGAATCACTCGGACTCAGACTCACTGTACTTTCACTCGACCGGACTCACTCGGACTCAAACTCACAGAGATATTACTCACCCAGACTCACTCAGACTCACGGCTTCACCTGTGAGTGAGCCTGAGTGAGTCGACTCATGAGTCCGTTAGCGTAAAATTAGCCTTTTCAATCTTGGTGTCAATGCTCTTTAACGCCAATACCTCACGTAATCGGTGCTCTACGATACGCCTTTATATCTTGCACCTTCTAATACGAGTTATCAGTGGTTTCTATCCTGTAAGGTCAATTCTGTGAAATACTCGCGTCGCATGAAATATCTTTATCAAGAACTTCCCCTGAAAGAGTTTGCGGGTGAAGGTCATCGCGCCCCCCGTCTCCTAACTCACGCCTCGGATAAAAAAATATGAGGTAGCGCATTGTAGCCCAAGTACAAAATTATGCGGATATAACGCTGATAGTAAAGCTGAAGCTGAGTAGTTAGGAGTCCGAGTAGGTGATAGAGGAAGACTAAATGGTGTGGTGGCAGTTTCTAAATTTTCGCAATATCATGCGAGAAGGGTAGGTTCCGTCGCATCAAATATGCCGGTCATAATCAGGCTTAACTTACGCTCTGGTTTACTGCCCTCCTGACGCTGACGTTAATGTAGGTCACCGGATCATTTTGGCTCACTACGTACGCCATACCCTTATTCAGCTAGCAGGAAATTTCAAGTTTACAAATGTCAAGTGCCCGTAGCAGTATGCCATCAAGTGAAATCTCATCTATATTTTGTCATGGAATTTATAAATACGGTTTCGAACAGTATGAGTTTAACTGTGTGCGCAGACCCCATACGCTCGGCCCCTAAGTAGAATGTCTCGATGTGCTAGTTGGTTCATACTAATGACTGACTGCTAAAGTCCCTAACCGGAATTGACACAAATAGAACACTAAATAACATAAGGCACGTGAAATATCGATCTTTCGGTGCCTCTGTGATTGTATGCCGCCTTGTGTCCTGATTTGTGCGCATTTAGCAATCAGTCTGAAAATGTTGTTTTAGACTGACCGAAGTGTTGTACGCGATATATGCACAATACCCAGCAAGGCCACCACAGCATAGTCACCGCAGAAATCACATTAGTGCATTTAGCTCCTGAAAATAATCCCAGTAAAGTGTGTAGATGTATACTTGTGGGCTGACTATGCGGAAATGAATCTGGTATTACAGAGTGCACTTAGAAGAGAGGCTGCGCAGCATATTCAACAACGACACAATGCATGCAGACATAGTATGAACACAACCAAAGCCAACTACTTCTTAGGACTAATTTAAGCTATCACCCGCCTTAATCCGAACTAATTTTTAACTCGCTTAGACTACCACCCGAGAAAAGAACTTGCATTTCAAGTATTATTCACAGGGATGCACAAATATCTTGAAGACACACTTGAAAAAATGCATACTTAAACTTTTACACTCAATTTACAACGACACAACTAGAATCGATCACTTCTACTACATATACAAAAAGACTCCATTCACTCTTTCTGCGAGACACACCACAGTACGATACGAGAGCCCCAATTCAGCCGCACAGACTACATTAGGTGTAATTTCTTCCCACGAACACGGTTGCAATGGAATTTCAAACCTGCGGGCGTTGAGACAACCGCTATTGGTGCATTTTCCAGAGCAATCAGTCGTTTGGGAATGTTACCTTTTTTGTACGCTGCCATTATCTCCAAACTAATGATCCCTTTATTTCCTTTCGTGTGGTTTAAGTGCGTCTAATCTGTGCTACAAAGTCACCTAGTATATATGTATATTGCTTTGGAGTTGCAGAGAGCCATGAAATAACAGCTGCACTTCTCTGAACGGGAGCCAACAAAAACATTGGTATCGTTATACACGTTTATTTAGCATCATTAAAGACACCGTAGATTTATATACATTTACGTGTACTGTGTCAGTAACGTAACTTTTAATACATGAATCTTTATCGTTCTCTCTTCTTACGCTTACTTTCTATTGGTTCCCATGAAAATAAATGTTGAGCTTTAAAAGAAGCAAGATGTTTCTAGACGCACTGACCCCGCAGTGTAGAGCAAAAATTTTGTCATCTTTCGGCATTTTGATGTAGCTATTAAATTTGTATATATGCTTGAAATGTGAGATCTTCAAATTTGGGGAAAATTTAAACCTGCCCTAAACACTCATACTGCTCTCTCTCTCCCTATCTCTCGCAGTGTGCGTGTGTGTGTGTGTCTGTCTGTGTCTGACGAGTGTTAGTGCCATGTTAGCGCAGGCTTATCACATCACCCAAGGGTTCTTTTATCTCTGAGAGGGAAGATTCTCCAGTACTTGCGTCTCTGGCGTCTCTAGAGTGCGGAGTCGACGTAATAAACCACGTACTATTTCCGAAAGGGTGAGCACAGTCTGAGCGTGTCTCCCCCAAGCGGTAAGCACGCATTTTATGCGTCACATTCTTTTCGTAGTGCGGTGCAGTGTTGCAAGGATGTGCGATCATTGGTAGTTCTCAACAAAGCCAGCGATAGCACAACGGCATTTAAGCCAGCCCCCGATATTACTACGTCTACATCTGCATGAACAAGCACTTCTGTGTGCTCGGCACGTGGCGTACGTGCACCACCTCGGATTCCACCTTTGACCACCTCGGATTCCTTTAATGCGCAATGAAATCTAACCACGCAAACATTTTCGCATTTCGCCCCCATGGAAATGCGGCCGACATCGTTGGTAATCGAACTTGCGCCCGCGTGCTTCTTAGCGCAACGGGCCACCACGATTGATGTTTGAGAGAAATATGATACTCCGCTTCTTTCGCAAGGTTGCCGGTTCAATTCCCACGGAAACTCGCCTACGTTAAAGGTAAGCTGAAGTGATTTTAGAATTCGATAAAGCTTTCTCGTGAACAAGGACCGACATTATTGTCGACGATGTCGTAATTTTTTTGCGTGGTTTCTGCAGCAGGAGCATTAAAATGCGCGATAGAACAGTTTGTCCTGCTCCGCCTAATGAGTTCACCGAAAGTGTCGGCGTGGAAACGAACTAACCGGAACTGCATCATCTTCGGTACCTTCGGCGGAACCGCGCTGCGCTCCGATGCAAGGTTCGTGCCACACACTGATCCGCTCTGCGAGAACGCTGTTTATGTACCCGAGGCTCAAGTACGTATAGAGACGCTGAAAGTTCTGCAGCTGGATTACCATAACTGCTATAATGACCAACAGCCGAGCGCAATGTAAACAATAATTTCTCGTATCTTCGACCGGAGCATGCATGACTAGCTCCGGCTGCGCGTTGTCGGAGCTAATCACTGAGGCCCTGCTTTAAGGGTGCTGCTGTTGCAGATGACGCGGCACACTGAATATGACGTCACCGTGTTCGCTTAGCATCTCAAGAAGCCCTGCGGCTGCAGCCGCTGTATTTTTGGCAAAATCATGCTATTCGCGTTCACCTGTGAAAACTCTCGCGTCGGTTTTTGAATTCAGAAGGAATGAAAATGTGATTACTCAATCCTAGGGCATCTTTTAAAGTGCTTCATCTTCCCTGTAAGAGAGTTCAAGGTGGATCTAGATCCCTCTAGTATGTACAGCGTGACCGAAAGATACTGTAACGCAAAATAAACCATAACACTTCTGCAGAGGTCAAAATAGAAACGATTCTGCAGATCAAGATGACAGCAAGGACGCACGCTTTACTTTATTTGAAGGCCCGTTCAGTACTGTCCACAACAACTCAAATAGTCACAGTTTCGCCTTAATGGCGAGGCAGCGGATGAGATAGCAACATATTGGAATGTTACACAATGAACTGCAGGCAGCTCGAAACTTCCTACGTGCTGCACAAGCACGAAGGACGCAGGAAAAGAACACACACAGGCCGAGTGCGAGCTAACAACTATCACACCTCGACACTCGCAGCGCGCTGCTCTAAGACAATGAAGGACGCACGAAAACAACGCAGAGGTATACACACGTCGAGCGCGAACTAACTGTTACAGTTGTTACTTCAATTAGCAACTAATTTCGCCTTAGATTGCATAAGTCCTCCGTCCAGAAGCCAGTAAGGTTCGCCTCACAACATTCGAGAGTCTCGTTTGCTCCTGAGCAGCGGCCCTGTCTGGAGCCACCAATCAATGTTTTCTGCATTCACTTGAACCCCGGGAATGTTGGCGCTCTGACAGTATCTTCTCGCGCTAAATCCCTTTTTGGCGCAAGAACGAGTTGCTCTTTCCAAGGCCTGAATTTTCGTCGCACAGCATCATGGTCTTGGGAAATTGGGTTCTTTTCCACCCTGGCAGCTCCCAAATAACCCTCCGGCACCAGTTCTGTGATTGTCACTTGCAGTCCAAAGAGAGAGAGAGAGGGGGGGAAAATATTTTAATGAATAGCGGGAGATGTTTGCCTGGCTTTTCGCCTGACATGCTGCTCCAGGACCTGGGTGATGATTATGATATATACACTGATAAACACATAACAGATACAGCCACACACACGTAGACTACACTATTTACAAAGTTTCTTTCAGGCTCGTCCAAGCATGTTTCCTCTTGCCTGTTGAGGTCTCGCGGCATACCGAAGGCGCACGATGGATCAATCTTGTAGGGTGGCTCATACTGGTGACTAGCGTCTGTCCAGAGGGATCGCTGGAGGCGCCAAGCGTGTGCCGCAGCGAGTGTCGCAGCGTCTTTTCTCGAGAAAGGTATATCGACGACTGCTCTCGAGGCGTCATGTCCAGCTTCGGCAGCATGATCAGCCCTTACGTTACCTTGTATTCCGCAGTGGGCAGGTATCCACTGCAGAACAATGCGGTGATGGAAGTCGCAGGCTTTGTTGCATAAGCGTTTTATGTTCATGACGAGTTGGTCCTGCGTGCGTGGAGACTTCAGAGACTGCAGCGCCGCTCTTGAGTCTGTAAAGATGACCCAATACTCAGCAGTCTGGTAGTTCAGTGGCTGTAGATGAGGTGCAGTAACTTGCAGGCCAGTTCGACGGTGAAAGTACAGTCGGTGAACAGCTATTCGATACGCGGTTCCCCGCAGCTGAGCTGCTTGATTTTACGGCAATATTACAGCCCGGATACTTTCGTTAGACATCGAGCAGCTGTCCTTTTCCTGATTGAAATTCCCTACATGTGGAAAAAAAAAAGGGGGGGGGGGGGGCTGGTGGGGGAGCGTAGATTGCGTGGCTCAGTTCTTTGAGGCCTATCTTTACTAAAAAAAATCGTCCCGAATAGCACAAATAGAAGCTTTATATAAAGAATCACAAGAAACTACGATTAAATAATGTCGGTGCTAAAAATGCAATAAATGCTATGTAAATTTAAATAAAAGTTCATATAGCGTTTTTTTTGTCAACTGTACAGAGACTCCAATCGTTGCTGCGCTGCTTTTATTAGGAAATACTCAATATTCGCGCCAGCATAGGCCTATACGTGCGAATTTATCCAAGCGTGCGCGGGACGAAAGTGACGACGACCTAAATAGAATAATCAGGTAAATCACCTCTAAAGCAAAGCAAACTCCCTCAGCACCCTGTTAATTCGCCCTTTATTGCTCTCTGCAGGGACTCTGCACGAACGGGAAAAGTTTCGGTTAAAGATTAACTCCACGTTATCCAATAGTGCAATACGCAAAACAATCTGAATTACTTAAAGCTTATTGAAAATGTGAGCGAAGCTTTTAGCGATTTACAGAGAAAATACGTGAAACTAAAGCAATGAGTGTTCGCTGTTCTTAGCTGTCAATAGATACTAACTAGCTATATTCAACGTAAGTGTCAACAATAAATCACACGAGACGTAACACGTTGATAACGTACAAATTACGCTTGGAGGGCACTTGCAGGACAACTGCCGAGCCTATGCCCTCATATTAGTTCGCGCGTGCCGTACTGCATTACGCGATGCAATAATTCACTAGTGCATTCATTCAACTCCCTGAAAGTTCTTCTCGCTTGTTGTCTCTGTGTTCCACCGTGCTCAGAACTGTAGCGGAATTCATTTACTCCATCCAGCGAGCTGCGCTCTACAAGATTTTCGGAACGCATGACCTTTCTTCTGATCCGAAATATATATTTTTTCAACTTTTCATTGACATAGCGTGCAAAGGAGCAAAGCCGTTACTATCGAAGGGTGTCTGAATCTCTGTCTGGTTTAATGGTTCAACATTAGAAGCCTGATTATCAGAAAAAGGCGCGGGAATATCGTACGTGAGTTGTCCATCCACGAAAGCATTAATTGCGCTAGCTAACGCTGAAAGAACAGAAAAAATAGAGAAAAAAAAAGAACGGGCATGGAAAACTAAAAACTAAAACATTCTAAAACGATAAAAACCACACAGATAAGAACAAGGGATTAAAAATGAATGAACTAAGTGCCGTATTATGCATGGAGGCAGTCTTATATTTACTCGGTCAATGAAGAAGCACTAGCTTCTTTTTTATTTCAATGACAATAAACAGAATGTACGATAACTCTTTGTTTGTTTGTTTTGTTTTTTTTTTTTGAAAAAACGCACGTACCTACAGGGCTTCAGCAATCTTATTATTCTGCACTTAGAGTACAGCCAGGAAACATACACACGTTGAGAATGAGGAAAAAAAAAAAGAGAGGGTGGGGGGGCTGAAAGAAGAGTGCAGAGGTAGGCCGTAAACAGGCTGCTTCAAGTATCTGGCGCCAAGCATTCAAAAAGACACATAGGCGCTACGTGTTTAGAATTGGCGCAGTATTGTTCTTAGCCATTACATCACGTTATGATAATTTTTCATTATGCGAAGCTCGTTAATTAACAAAGATTGCTTAATGAAATTTTTAAGTAGAAACTCTGGCGATAAATTTTCAAGAAAAGCTGTAAGGGATGCTCAGAGACATTTACTTTTCCATCTATGCTAACTCCCTTGTTTAATGCTTTCCAACATTCTTTTATAGTGGGCGAATTGAAAAAAAAAAATACCGCGTGACAGCCGCCTGGCGCGAGGCGCTTTTAGGGCCCTCAAATGTAATTTGAACGAATTATCGAATGCTGCTCCGAGCACAGAGGTCGATAGAGGAAGGTATCGGTGACTGTGGTATGCACGTTCACCAACAAAAGGTGCGTACCGCTTTAGAGAAAGATGCTGTGGCGAAAAAACAGCAGCCACAGGCAAATGCCAGATGAGACTGTAAGCAGCATTTCATGCAGCGTAGGCATCTTTCTTTTTTTCCTTTTCGCACCAATGAAGAAACACAATGCAGGTGGCGAGGGTGACAGTGTGATAAAGGACGGAGATAAAAGAGTGAAGCGCTCGTGGCGGCAGCATTTTAGTCCAAGTTTTTTCTTTTTTTTTTGCATAGGTATGGCCCTACCATCACTTAACGTCCACGTCAGTCACCGATAACCTGCTCAATCGACCTCTGTGCGTGGAGAAGTCTTTCATAATTCGTTCAACTTACCTTTGAGGGCAATAAGTGCGCCGCGTCTAGGCGGCACTCACATGGTATTTTTTAATACTTGGACGCTCTAAACAAACGTTAAAACGAAATGAAGCAGGAGAGTTAGCGTAGACAGAAAAATCAGGTGTATGTGAACAAAAGCTACAAATTTTGTATTGAAGATTTTTCGCCGGTGTTACTATTTCAAACTTTCAATATGCAAACTTTGTTATTGCTGAGCTTGGTGGCTTGGAAAAAATATCATGACGTGCTCTATGTGGCTCAGAACAATAATGCACCGACCCGTAGCGGATAGTTTTTTTTGTAATACTTGGTGCAAGTTAGCTGACATACCCTGCACCTATATACAATGGTGCGACTCGGTATTTCAATGCATTGCCTTCCCGATTCCTTTTCTCTCTTGCAGGGCATTCGGCATCTCAAGACTTTGACTGCAGCAAGACTGTGGAATGCTACACGAAGCTGAGAACAGAGGTTGTGTGGAATTTGATCACCTTGTTAGGTCCGGAACCAACAGAAAGGAACCTCAACTCCTACAAGTATTTCTGCGAGTATGTTCTTGGTTTGATTACTAGCGGTCTTACATGGCAGTCTGGTTTTGCGCTGCTAAGCTCGTTGACAAAAACGGGAGTATATATATATATATATATATATATATATATATATATATATATATATATATATATATATATATATATATATATATATATATATATATATATATATATATATATATATATATTGCAACAGGCGTGTTCTTCTGAAGAGTATCGGCACGACGCCTGGCAAGACAAGAAGCTCTCAAAACAGTTAGTGGCACATACATCATGTAGTTGCGTTACCACGTACAGACGTAACGTGATAATCAACACATGTTCAATATTCCCTAAGATATACTCAGCAACGTTAAAGTAAAAGGAACATTAAAAGTGTTATTATAACAGCCTACGATGTCGCCATCTTCAAGAAAAAATATTTCATGGCTATTAAACTAAACCTATGCAAGGCGCTTGTTGGCTATGGGCCCTATAATTTCTTTAAACTGAATGATCTGCTGTCCAAAGTAAATAAAATACGTTCGCGTGTTGGTGCGTCGGAATATGGCCAGTCCAGTAAGAGGTACTATATGTTATATCTTCATCGACAAACCAATAATCGTATTCGAGGATTTCAGCGCGGCCAATCCTGTGTAAGTAATGCTGTGTGTAGGCAGTGCTTACAGCGATAGCCATTGAATACGGTTTTTGATATTTCTGTAAAAAT
>JALIZH010026388.1:0-21375 GCA_030522465.1 Rhipicephalus appendiculatus
ACCTCGCGTCTCGCTGCGATTCGAGGTAAAATATTAAGCGAACATAAGTGGCAGGTGGTAACATGAAAATCTTGGCATGCATGTCATCCACAATGCCATTTATATGCCACGCTCATGGTGCGCTTGCGTCCAGTTGGCTAGCTTCATAAACACTAAATTTTGTATTGCGTGACGTGACTGTATGACGAAGACAAGTGATAGGTCCTAACATGTAAATAATGACATGCATATTATGTACAGGATGATTTGCTCCTGCTGGCTGCTTCGCATTACATCGATTCCCACAATGCGTGGGATCTGCCGGTTTTTTTCTACTATTTTTTTTCTTTGTGCCTTTTTGATATACATAAATACATATACATATCCGGGACATGACGGCGACGCAAAAATCAGCCGAGAATGTCTATATAATTGCTATCGCAATAAAACGTACCTTTTACGATGTCTCAAGATTGTGCCAGTAGTCCTTTAAGGTCAAGCAGAATATTGGCTACCACTGTTTGTTCTATGGTCCATTCTGATGTATTTCGACTTCTTGGTGTTACGCACATTATTTCTGGCTCCGTCGCAGGCTACGTGGTCCTTAAATTTTCTCGAGTTAGTTTGTTAACCCCGTATGTTTGCGTAACTATTATCATCATTGCCATGCATAACCTCACACAAGTAGGGAGGAAATAAAGATCTTAGGAGCCCTTGCCTGCTCGGAAAAACGAGGTCAAGCGAAGTTGGCGCAAGCGTGCCTTACCTTTCTTTCTTTCTTTCTTTCTTTCTTTCTTTCTTTCTTTCTTTCTTTCTTTCTTTCTTTCTTTCTTTCTTTCTTTCTTTCTTTCTTTCTTTCTTTCTTTCTTTCTTTCTTTCTTTCTTTCTTTCTTTCTTTCTTTCTTTCTTTCTTTCTTTCTTTCTTTCTTTCTCACTGCACAATCTCCCTCCTGTTTCCATGCTGGGAATCGGACCTCCATCCACGTGCGTAGCAGCGCTACACTTCAGTTGCGAGAGGCAACAATGGCGGCCACCTGTTCACTGTCATCCTTTATGAAAGGGAACACGCGAGCGCGTGGCCTGCGCTCTGTAGCGGCTGCCTACAGAGTACCATCAACCGGAAGCTAAAGAAAACGCGTCCGCTTTTTGGCGGCACCGCCCGTTGCGATGCCGGAGTGGGGAGCGTAATCTAGCCGCACTTGTTCAACAGCCATGACTCGTTGTTTTGCTTGTCAATTAGATGACGCCGAAAGCGGACGTGCTTTCTTTAGCTATCGGTTGATGGTGCTGTACGCAGCAGCTGCAACGCGCCAGCCACGCGCCCGCTTGTTCCCTTTCAAAAAGGATGACAGTGTTCATATCGAAGCAGCAATGAAATCTGGGAACGCGAAAGACATGTCACCTCGATAATATCGAGCGGTCATCAATTATTGGAAAGCGGCGCATACAAATACTTACAGCGCACCATTGATGGCCACCTTTTTGCACGCACGCCGGCGCTGGCTTTTTCGCGTACGACGCCGAAATCTGTTAGTCATAAACGCTTCGCTTAACCCTCTCATGCATACGGGCCTCATATGAGGACAGGTATTTATCCTACTACAAAAGTCGTCCAGTTACTTGTAGCGAGTCATTAGCCGCATGGTGTCCTCAATTGAGAACTCGCCAATGTTCCTAGCTTGTTTCACAAATGGCCCTCGCTGTCCATGTTTCTAGAAGCTCCAGGTTCTTACGGAGAGTAGGCTTGTCTGAGGTCACTGAATGTTCGTAAAAAACAAAAAATAATTGCTCGACAGGCTATGGTGCTTTTGAACTATAAAAAGTATGTGTTGAAAGAACAGCTCTTGAATAATACCAGCTCCTTTTGTCGACGTTTTTTTCTCGGCCATGGGCTCTATAGAAAGAATCGAACAAGTATCCTCAAAGGGGGACATTATACATGAAAGGTGTAGACTCATCTGCAGCTCCACCAAATAAAAACGCGCCCGCAAAAAGCCAGGCCTGAGCTGAAAGCGCTTGTATTTTCCCGCGCTTTACGTGCACGGTTGAGCCTGCTTTTGCGGGAGTTTTTGGATGTGTGTAAGTCTCGCACTTCCATAGACCGCGGGAAAAACGATACTCTTCTAAGATGTCTTCTAAGAGAGGGCTGTCCAGGGAAGAAATCGATACTCTCTTGGACCGCTCATCTGACTGTGATGACGATTCCGAGGTGGATGATTGGGAGCAGCCATTAACCGACCTTGGAACTTCCAGCAGCTCAGAAAAAGATAGTGATGACAGCGAGCCTGTGCGTTCTAACGGCGCTTCAACAAGCCCTGGTGCTTCCAGTCCTTCCACAGCACATAAGCGAAATATGCAAGACTGATCGTCAGCATTTCAGTTTGAAATGTAATTGTTTCTTTCAGTGTTCTAGATATATTTCGTGTGTACTGATACCAAGGACTCAATCGGCTTACGGCATGTTGTCCTCATATGGGGACACATCAGAAATATTATAAGAGCCTTTTGATTACTTGAAATCAAATTTTTTCGTGATCTTTGTGGCCTCTAGCAATACTTTTAGGCCAAAAATAATTTTTTTATCCTCTGGATTTAATTCATGCACGAGAGGGTTAAAATCATGGACTTTTAATGCACGCTTAGAATATGCGGGAGGTGCACGTTTAGTGAAGGGGCGTGCAATTACGTACAACCTGTGATGGGCACGAGTGCAATGCAGTTAGCAGTGATGGTATGCAGCAAGCAACCCACTGATGTGTTAATGTTTCCGTATGGCGACTAATAGGAACTTTTAGCTGAGCGTCGCTAACGCTCAGCCACGCGAAGATGTAGCGTCCCCAGACAGTGCAGGCGACTGCATAGATTTCGCGTTTTTGACGAACGCGTTTTGCCGAGAGAGTTTGACTGCAAAACGATGGCGAAACTAAGTGGACGCGCCTTTACGCTCCACTCAATCGACTTCGTAAGCGGAGCGAGAGATGCGTTCCACGCTCCGCTGCTAGCACGATCATTCTGCGCACGCGCTCGAGACTTCCTTCTACGCATGTGTGCGGAAATCGCTAGCATACGCATGTCTGACCAGAGCGGATCGCAAACGCTCCGCTAAAGGTGACTAAAGGCTGATTCACACCGGCGACTAGCACCGGTCGCGCGACCATTTGCGACTGGCGACCAAAAAAGCGACTGAAAGCGACCGATGTTCACACCGGCAGAGGCTGCATGCGAGCGACCGGAAGTCGCAAACCCAGAGAGTCACGTCCGGATCTCGTTATCAGCGAGCCAAGGGAGCGCAATAAAAAAAGAAAATAAAAAGCGACGAGCCCGGTTGTAAACAAATGCTGACGTCACTTCTGGGCTTCGCTGATTGGTTCCAGCCGTCCTGCGACTGCAGTCGCGCGACTAAAAAGTCGCGCAGCGAGCGACTGAGCAAAAGCAGTCGCTTTGCGACCGAAGCGACTGTTTGCGACTGTTTGCGACCAGTCGCAAAGCGACTAACTTGGTCGCGCGACCGGTGCTAGTCGCCGGTGTGAACCAGCCTTAACAGAGCGTTTTAGTTTGACGTTTTCACTGCCCACTCCGCTCCGAGTTAGGCCGCTAAGCAGCAGCGGAGCGGCGGACGGCTCTTTCGTTTTAGTTATGCGTTTTCCGTTGCGGAGCGCAACTTTCACAGTTTCAGCGCCCTCTGGCAAAGTTCAGCCTCGTTATATAAAATGAAAATCCATATTGTCACTTTTACAAAGTAAAACAAGTATGCATAACTCACTTGTTCACGAAGTATTCAGACTTGTTCTTACAATGCGTTACCAGTGCATTTCATCGAAAAAAAAAAAATAAAGCGTTGACTTGAAGATAGCCACACGATAGTCGGCGAGGTTGCTTTCCAGATTCAGTTCAATCCGTTTGGACGCCAACGCTTAAGCAATATTTTCGTCAGCTGTGCCGTCTTCTTTAGATCGTGTCACTTTCCTTCACTCGGCGACTTGAAGTAAGCACAAATGTCCGTCAATGCGAAAACACTTTTGCGGCTTGCGCTGCGCAGACGAACGTGAAGCCACCGTGCACGTGGGAAGCACGTTGAGCACTGGAGGCAGCCATCTTGGAATATGCGGGCAGTCGACGCACGCGTGAGGTAGGGCGCGCGAGATCGACACCCCTCGCTAGCGGGAACGGTAGCCACGCTCCGCTTAGGCTGCCTGTAAGCGGAGCGTGGGCCTCGCTCCGCTATCCCGCTTACGGCTAAACGGAGAGCGCGTGCGCACTCGTACCCCCGCTCCGCTTAGCTGCTGAGCGGAGCGTAAAAACGCCCAACTAAAACGCTTTAATGTTTGCTGAGAGCGGTCAGCCGCGCGTTTGCCTTTCGCCACAGCCCAGCATGTTGTTCAACGCTATATAAGAACTAAAAAAATTCGTCTTTTATTGAAAATTATGCCGCAAATTTAAGCCTGCATTTAAAATAACACGTTACCGCGAAAAAGTCACGATCCCTGGCATGACGCCGGACCTCAATTATTCTATCCGACAATCTGTCCTCACATTACACGCTCTAAAACATGAGAATAGCCCACGGTCAACAATAATGGTTCCATTGAGAAAACTATCATCCCAGCTTGCGGTTCACGTGGAATAATAAATTCAAGACAGTTCGAGTCGGGCGTGTTATAACAGCGGGGCTGTTTAAGCTCGTTAAACACTCGGTTCGCGTTCGCGAAAACTATCATCATCATCATCAGCTCCTACTTTAAATGGCACCTAGCGTTACCTAGCACCTGGCACAGGTGTGCCTAAAGCGTGCAACGCCTATAACTTGGCCGGCGCGCGCTCTCTTCTCCATCATCTGCTTAGCTCCTCGAACAAGGGCGACCGCCGCGCACTCCCGCGCTGCGCCGATTTGTCCGGCGTGGGATGCAATAACTCGGATGCGCAAGAGAACGAGTGCAGAAAGTCAGAGGAAGAGAAAGAGAGACAAAAAGAGATAGAAAAAAAGGGAGGAAAGAGAAAAAAAGGATAGAAAGACAGAGAAAGAAGGCCACAGAGTAACAAATGAAACAGACAGAAAAAAAGACAGAAAAATCAGAGATCAAGAGAGGCAGAGAAAAAAAGACACAAGCAAATAGAGGGGAAAGAAAGATGAAGCGAGAAGTGCGCTTGATTTTGCTGTTTAGTGGATAGTAGACGAGGAATAAAAAAATTGAAGGACACTTTGTACATTCCAAAGTGTGTTCGGCAAAAGCGTGTGGCCATTCCACTGACAATGCCATGTCTTCTTTCTTTTACACTCTCACTGGGATAACACACAAACCGAATGTGTGCGCGTTTTCTTTTTTAATTATTTACCGCGAATCGCCGCGAGACGCGAGACTAATCTTCCTCCGTTCGCATGCGTTAGTATTTTCTCGCGCATTGCGCATCGCGCAAACGCCATCCGCGTTCCAGAGCTTAAATTGACGGCCCTTTGTAAATTCGAAAGTGTATTCCGTGGACGGATGTGTCCATTGAGACGATGTCGGTCAGAATGATTGCACACTCTGGGCACAGCGACGCTAAACAAGCAAAGCGCGAGCGCTGTAGAGTCCGACGGGACCGGCGTCCATTTGCGCACCCCGGCGGCCACCTGATTCCGTGCCAGAGCTCGGATGGACAGACGGAAGGACAGACCCACGGACGGCGAACGGACAGACAGACGGACGGACGGAGGGACAGACGGACGGACAGACGAACGGACGGGCGGACGGACGGACGGGCGGATGGACGCCGGACGGACGGACGGACGTGAGTATGAGACATCAAAGGCTTTCGCCTTAAAATTACACCATCTCCCGCTAAAGGGAACCATGTGTAGATGCGAAGCAGCGGGCGCTAACGCTTACACTGGCGGCGGCGTTGACGCTGGCGCTCATCGCGGCGTTGCGCAGGAAAGAAATCTAGCAAGGCGCAATCACGCAGTGATGGACCGGTGTTTCCTGCTGGAACATGCCAATCGCTGCTGATGGGCAATGAGAGACAGAAGACTCGGACTGGACACAGAGATCCGCAGTCCGCTTATAGTTAACGCGCACGCTGCGAATTTTTATCGTTCGAAAACGCACAGGAGAAATTTCCCACCGGCACTACCTTGCGGGTCAAGATCCAATGCCTATATATACGGGGTGGCCAGCGAACGGTTGTGCAGCGTGAGCAGTCGGTTTTTTCAATCAAGAAACTCGCTAGCAGACGCTGCCTGCGTCGGCGTTGCGAGGCGAGAGAGGGGGAGCGTAGGAGAGGAGAGAGGGGGGAGGGGACGCGCATGCGCATTGGAGGTGTGAACGCCGCGGAAGGGATGCCTAGAGGAGAGAGAGGAGGAGGGGACGCGCATGCGCAGTGGGGGTGTGGTTGCCGCTGCGAGGGATGCCTAGAGCAGAGAGATGGGGGAGGGGACGGGCATGCGCAGTGAGGGTGTGGACGCCGCGGGGAGGGATGCCTAGAGGAGAGAGAGGGGCAAGCGTAGGAGAGGGGGGAGGGGACGCGCATGCGCAATGGGTGTGTAAACGCCGCGGGTGGGAGGGCTACCTAGAGGCGAGAGAGGGGGAGCGTAGGAAAGGAGGTGCGTGGGGAGGTCTGCGCATGCGCAGTAAGGGTGGTCAGGACGCACACCACCACCACCGGACGGACGGATGGACGCCGGACGGACACCGGACGGACGGACACTGGACGGACGTGAGCATGAGACATTAAAGGCTTTCGCCTTCAAACGGCGCTTAAGATGGTACGAGAAGAAGACACAGACACAGCGCTTAACTAACCCCGCTAACAACTCCAATACCTCGCAGTGAACCAAGAAATAGACAGTAGAAAGAGCGAGAAAGAATTAGACGTAGAGAGACAGAAATTTAAAGACATAAAAAGAGACACAGAAATGAGATAAAAAACAAAAGAAAAGAGACAGAAAAAAAATTACAGCATCTCCCGCTAAAGGGAACCATGTTTAGATGTGAAGCAGCGGGCGCTAACGCTTACACTGGCGGCGGCGTTGACGCTGGCGCTCATCGCAGCGTTGCGCAGGAGAGAAAACTGGGGAGGCACAAACCAGGCAGCGATGGAGCAGTTTTTCCTACTAGAACATGCCAATCGCTGCTAATGGGCAATGAGAGACAGAAGACTCCGACTGGACACAGAGACCCGCACTCCGCTTTTAGTTAACGCGCACGCTGCGAATTTTTATTGTTCAACAACGCACAGGAGAAATCTCCCACCGGCACCACCTTGGAGGTCAAGATCCATTGCTATATATACGGGATGGCCAGTGAACGGTTGTGCAGCGCGAGCAGTCGGTTTTTTCAACCAAGAAACTCGCTAGCAGACGCTGCCTGCGTCGGCGTCGTGAGGCGAGAGAGGGAGGAGCGTAGGAGAGGAGAGAGAGGGGGTGACACGCATGCGCAGTGGGGAGTGTGAACGCCGTGGGCAGGGATGCGTAGAGGAGAGAGGGGGAGCGTAGGAGAGGAGAGAGAGGGGGGGACGCGCATGCGCAGGGGGGAGTTAGACGCCGCGGGCAGGGATGGAGAGAGGGGGGGAGTGTAAGAGGGGAGAGAGGAAGGAGGCGCATGCGCAGTGTGGGTGTGGTTGCCGCGGGGAGGGATGCCTAGAGGAGAGAGAGCGGGAGAGGAGGTTTTTTATTTTTATTTTTTTAACTGTTTGCGCATGCGCAGTAAGGGTGGGCACGCGGCACACCACCACCACCACCACCACCACCACCGGATTAAGCTTCGCCATAAGATGCTTCACATCTAAAAAAAAACCCCACCTCCCCGAAGGGAATCGTGAGGAAATGCGAATGCATTTCGCGCGCGCTTCACTCCATTTATATATGGTGGTTGTGGTTTGAAGAAGGAAAAGGCGCCTAATTTCTGCAGCCCGGTCGGGAGCACGGCGCAGCGCCTTTTTTTTTTGCTTTTTCTTGTTTTTTTTAATTAATTTATTTATTTTTAAAATTTTTTTTTTCATATATAGCTCCGCCGAGCTCCGCCGCAGACCGCTTTTAGTTAACGCGCACGCTGCGAATTTTTATTGTTCAACAACGCACAGGAGAAATTTCCCACCGGCACCACCTTGAGGTCAAGATTCATTGCCATATATACGGGGTGGCCAGTGAACGGTTGTGCAGCGCGAGCAGTCGGTTTTTTTAACCAAGAAACTCGCTAGCAGACGCTGCCTGTGTCGGCGTCGCCAGGCGAGAGAGGGAGAGGGGGGGGAGCGTAGGAGAGGAGAGAGAGGTGGGGTGCGCATGCGCAGTGGGAGTGTGGACGCTGCGGGCAGAGATGCCTAGAGAAGAAAGGGGGAGCGTAGGAGAGAAGAAGAGAGGTGGGACGCGCATGCGCAGTGGGAGTGTGGACGGCGCGGGCAGGGATGCCTAGAGGAGAGAGGGGGGGAGCGTAGCAGGGGAGAGAGGAGGGGAGGCGCATGCGCAGTGAGGTTGTGGTTGCCGCGGGGAGGGATGCCTAGGGAAGAGAGAGGGAGAGAGGAGGTTTTTTATCTTTATTTTTTTTGAAAGGGTTTGCGCATGCGCAGTAAGGGCGGTCACGCCGTACACCACCACCACCGGATTAAGCTTCGCCATAAGATGCTTCACATCTAACACCTGCCGGCGCGCACACCTCCTCAACCTATCCTCCTCCTCCTCCTCCGCGGACAACGCCAACGCCGGATGCCTGACATAGCCCGACTATGAAATGCATTCGCATTTAAAAGTACACCATCTCCCGCTAAAGGGAACCATGTGTAGATGTGAAGCAGCGGGCGCTAACGCTTACACTGGCGGCGGCGTTGACGCTGGCGCTCGTCGCAGCGTTGCGCAGGAGAGAAAACTGGGGAGGCGCAAAGCACGCAGTGATGGAGCGGTGTTTCCTACTGGAACATGCCAATCGCTGCTAATGGGCAATGAGAGACAGTAGACTCCGACTGGACACAGAGACCCGCAGTCCGCTTTTTAGTTAACGCGCACGCTGCGAATTTTTATTGTTCAACAACGCACAGGAGAAATCTCCCACCGGCACCACCTTGGAGGTCAAGATTCAGTGCCATATATACGGGGTGGCCAGTGAACGGTTGTGCAGCGCGAGCAGTCGGTTTGTAAATGCGAAGCATTTCTTAGCGAACTTCGGCGGCTTTGAGCGTATCTATCTATCAGCCGCCTAAGACTTTGTGCTCTCCTGGCCGTATCATTAATGGGATTTATACCAAAATTGGTATGGCATAGCATGACTGTATGACAAACATGAATGACTGCTCATATCATGAAAATCATGACTAACATGTCACGAAAAGTATGATTTACATGCCATGGTCATAGTGCTCCCGAGGCCGTTTTCTTAATTTGATATATCCAAAAATTGGTACCATGAGACATTTCTGCATGACCAACATAAATGACAGGTGGTAATATGAAAATCATGACCTGCATGTCATGTACAACATGATTTACATGCCATGCTCAAGGCGTGCTGACGGCCGTTTCGCTCGCTTGATATACACCAAATTTGGTGTTGCGTGACGTGACTGTATGACGAACATAAATGCCAAGTGATACTATTGAAATCATGAAAAGTCATGTGCAACATGACTTGCATGCCACGCTCATGACACTCTCGTGGCCGTTTCGCTAGCTTGAGATACACCAAATTTCGTATTGAGTGACGTGACTGTATGACGAGCATAAATGACAAGTGGTACTAATATGGAAATCTTGACATGTCATGTGCAACATGACTTGCATGCCATGCTCATGACAGTCTCGGGGCCGTTTCGCTTGCTTGATATACACCAAATTTGGTATTGAGGGACGTGACAGTATGACGAGCATAAATGACAAGTGGTAATATGCAAATCATGACATATCATGAGCAACATGACTTGCATGCCACGCTCATGACACTCTCGTGGCCGTTTCGCCAGCTTGATATACACGAAATCTTTAAGGCGAACGCCTTTAATGTCTCATGCTCACGTCCGTCCGTCCGGTCGTTCGTCTGTCCCTCCAGGCGTGCCGTGGCACCACCGTGCCAGGTGGGCGCCGGGGCTCGCAAACGGACGCCGGTCGCGTTGTGCTCGCGCTTTGCTTGCGTAGCGTCGCTGGGCCTGCAGCGTCTCTAATCCTGCAAGGAAGGAGACGCGCGCATCACGTTCCATTCTTACGGACCCCGTCTCAGTGGGCACAGCCGTTCGAGGAACACACTTTGGAATTGACAAAGTGTGCTTCAATTTAAACGCTGGAACGCAGATGGCGTTCGCACGATGCGCAGAGCGCGAGAATACAAACGCATGCGAAACGGAGGCAGATTGGTCTCACGTCTCGCTGCGATTCGAGGTAAAAAATTAAGCAAACCCAAGTGGCAGGTGGTAACATGGAAATCTTGGCATGCATGTCATCTACAATTCCATTTACATGCCACGCTCAGGTGCGCTTGCGTCCAGTTCGCTAGCTTGATATACGCCAAAATTTGTAATGCGCGACGTGACTGTATGACGAACACAAATGACATATCCTAACATGTAAATAAGGACATGCATATTATATACAGCACGATTTGCTCCTTGCTGGCTGCTTCGAATTATATCGATTCCCACAGTGCGTGGGATCTGCCGGTTTTTTCAACCAAGAAACTCGCTAGCAGACGCTGCCTGCGTCGGCGTCGCGAGGCGAGAGAGGGGGGGAGCGTAGGAGAGGAGAGAAAGGGGGGGACGTGCATGCGTAGTGGGGAGTGTGGACGCCGCGGTCAGGGATGCTTAGAGGAGAGAGGGCGAGCGTAGGAGAGGAGAGAGGGGGGACGCGCATGCGCAGTGGGGAGTGTGGACGCCGCGGGCGGGGATGCCCTAGAGGAGAGAGGGGGGGGAGCGTAGGAGGGGAGGTGCATGCGCAGTGAGGGTGTGGTGTCCGCGGGCAGGGGATGGCTAGAGGAGAGAGAGGGGGGAAAGGAGGTTTTTTATTTTTATTTTTTTCAAAAGGGTGTGCGCATGCGCAGTAAGGGTGGTCACGCCGGACACCACCACCGGATTAAGCTTCGCCATAAGATGCTTTACATCTAAAAGGAAGAAAGAAACGAAAAAAAATGCCCCCACCTCCCCGAAGGGAATCGTGAGGAAATGCGAATGCATTTCGCGCGCGCTTCACTCCATTTATATATGGTGGTTGTTTGTTGTGGTTCGAAGAAGGAAAAGGCGCCTAATTTCTGCAGCCCGGTCGGGAGCACGGTGCAGCGCCTTTTTTTTTGCTTTTTTGTTTTTTTTCTTCTTTTTTTACTTATTTTTTATTCTTTTTCTTCTTTTTTTTCCTTTTCTTATTTTTTTAATTTTTTTTTTCATATATATCTCCGCCGAGCTCCCGCGATGCGAGCGCCCTCACGCACTTTAAATGCATTCGTATTTAAAACTGGGTATGCGTAAAGCACGCAGCGATGGAGCGGTGTTTCCTACTGGAACATGCCAATCGCTGCTAATGTGCAATGAGAGACAGAAGACTCCGACTGGACACAGAGACTCGCAGTCCGCTTTTAGTTAACGCGCACGCTGCGAATTTTTATTGTTCAACAACGCACAGGAGAAATCTCCCACCGGCACCACCTTGGAGGTCGAGATCCATTGCCATATATACGGGGTGGCCAGTGAACGGTTGTGCAGCGCGAGCAGTCGGTTTTTTCAACCAAGAAACTCGCTAGCAGACGCTGCCTGTGTCGGCGTCGCGAGGCGAGGGAGGGGGGGAGCGTAGGAGAGGAGAGAGAGAGAGAGAGAGGGGGGGACGCGCATGCGCAGTGGGAGTGTGGACGCTGCGGGCAGAGATGCCTAGAGAAGAGAGGGGGGAGCGCAGGAGAGGAGAGAGAGGTGGGACGCGCATGCGTAGTGAGGGTGTGGTTGCCGCGGGGAGGGATGCCTAGAGGAGAGAGAGGGAGAGAGGAAGTTTTTTATTGTTATTTTTTAAAGGGTTTGCGCATGCGCAGTAAGGGTGGTCACGCCGCCCACCATCACCACCGGATTGAGCTTCGCCATAAGATGCTTCACATCTAACACCTGCCGGCGCTTACCTCCTCAACCTATCCTCCTCCTCCTCCTTCGCGGACAACGCTGGGCAACGCTGGACAACGCCGGACAACGCCGGATGCCTGACATAGCCCGACTATGAAATGCATTCGCATTTAAAAGAAAATCCACGCATCTCCACGAAGTGAATCATGACCAGTGGGCGAAGCACTGGGGATCGTTCTTGCCGTAAATTACCCGTGACATTCCCGCTGCTTCCCGAGCTCTCGCCTTCTGGGTAGCTTGCTGTTCGCGTAGACGTTGAACTGCCTCATGCCGCGCTCTCGCCACCGGAGTAGCAGCTTGTTGTCGGCGTAGCCGCTTTGCCGCTGCTTCGCGAGCTCTCGCCTCCGAGGTAACTTGTTGTCTGCGTCGGCGTTGCCTTTCGCGGGCGAGAGCGCCTTGACGTTCGTTTTCATCCTTGGCAGAAAGAGAATGTGTGGTCTGGAACGCGCTTATTCTTCGTCGTCATGGCATACGCCATGACGACGAAGAATACCTTGCATCGTCATCAGGGCCATCGTCCTTGCATCGTGAGTACCTTGCATCGTCATCAGCGCCATCGTCATCGTCACCGTGATCACGGACGACGGACGAGCCTAGACACTAAGGTGCTTCGCCCCTAAAAAGAAAGAGAAACAACGAACGGCACGCAGCTCCGCTGTTGGCTCTAACCTTGCGCGAATTTTTTAGGTGCGAAGCTCCTCTTAGTCTAACCTTGTCACGCGTCAGGCGTAACCGGCAGTATCTCCCGAACAGTATCTCCCCAGGTTGCCCAGGTATCTCCCCAGTGTCGCCCAGGTTGACTCCATTCCTTGATCTTGCTTGGATGTACTTGCGGGGGGCTTAGTCCATCCCTCCTTCCCGCGTCCCACAACCCCACAGCGCATGCGCGTCCCCTCCCTCTCTCTCCTCTCCATCGCTCACCCCCCTTTCTCTCCTCCAGGAATCCTCTGCTGTACGGAGCGGCGCCCGCGTCCTACACCCCTCCAGAGCATGCGCGTCCCCTCCACCTCTCTCTCCTCTCCAACGCTCACCCTCTTTCTCTCCTCTAGGAATCCTCTACTGTACGGAGCGGCGCCCGCGTCCCCTCTCTCTCCTCTCCTACGCTCACCCCCTTTATCTCCTCTGGGAATCCTCTACTCTACGGAGCGGTGTCCGCGTTCCACATCCCCACAGCGCATGCGCGTGCTCTCCTCCTCTCTCTCCTCTCCTACGCTCACCCCCCTCTCTCCCCTCTAGGAATCCTGTACGGAGCCATATAAGAACCCCTATCCCTCCACTTCACCGACCATAAAGCCGTTACAATGAAGGGGGACCGGAAGCCACGTCTAGCTACCATTTACGAATAAATAAAATTTCTTTTATATATACACACAGTGTTTGACACGTCTTTGATGATGTACTGCACGAAAATTCACGGAAGATTCACGGTTTACCGATGAACCTCCGGAGCTTCGCCCACTCATCATCATTCACTCCGTGGATATGCTGTGATTTCTTTTTTCGTGGGTCTGGGCATGCGCCGCTGACGCTCTTCCGATACTTGTCTTGAGACTTGTCTTCTTGTCTTGAACCGGCTTCCTGGGCACGCTGGCAGGCCAAGAGCTGGGCTGTCAGGTTCGAGCTGAGCAGTGCGGTCTTCCAGCGTGAGCGGAGGCCGGCAGTGGAAGAGGCGGAGGGATCGGATCTGTTCGAAAAATTGAAGGACACTTTGTTAATTCCAAAGCGTGCTTGGCAAAAGCCTGTGGCCATTCGACTGACTATGCCACGTCTTTTCTTTTACTCTTTTTTGTTTTTGTTTGGTTTTGTCTTTTCTTGTTTTTGTTTTGTGTTTTTTTTGGTATTTTGGATTGTTTTTCGTTTTTTTTCCTTCTTTGTGTGGCCGCTGTGCCATCTCGTAATTGCTGAGAAAGTGTGAGGGGGAGAGGCCACAGCTGGCGCCGTTCCAGGACACGCAGGGCACGGACGGATGGACGTGGGACACCGCGAGTATGAGACATTAAAGGCTTTCACCTTAATAGCCTTGGACAGGGGTCGGCAACCTTTTGAAACAGGGTCAAGTTCCAAGAAACCGACGCGGTGGGGGGCCGCATGGCAAGTCAATGAGGTTGGGGGGGGGGGGGGAGGTTTTTGGAAGCAAAGAGAAAAAATTTGGTGAATTGGCAGTATTGATCTACGAACCTGGAGTATAAAGAATGTTTATTTTCAGCACGCATGCGACAGGACTGCAGTATATAAACATAGGTTACAAGGACGAAAAAAATTTCAATGCGACTTTCAGTTCTGAACATTCGTAGCCAACTCGCAAAGATCTACATCGAGGTTGCTCAACGACAGACGCAGAAAGTAGCGGATGTGCTCATTGGTCAGTCGAGAGGGGTTTATAGGTTAATTAGGAGGGGTGGGGGTGACGCCGTGGGGCGGGGGGGCGCATTGTACTGCCCCGCGGGCCGCATGTTGCCGACGCCTGGTCTCGGAAGCTCTGACACTCCCACGGCATGTGACTAATCGTGACAACCTCGCCACACAATCTGCATCTGTTTGTAGTGTACATGTATGAATACATGGCATGCACCACGAGTGTAGGGTTCCTGTAATGAATCTGTTTCTAATTATTTGTAGCCTACCGCTTGCGTCCTGTTTAGCCTAGAGTGAGGGGATGGGTACACGCGCCTCTGTGAATGGTAGTGTGTCGGGATGCCGTGGAACCTGGCCCTACGGTCTTCCCACGCCCACACGTTTGCAGTACCCCGCAAGTAATTTGACATTTCCAAATTTTTTGGGCCGCTTGCCACTCCCCGTAGAAGTGCGCATGATGCTCTAAATCAGGGGTCGGCAACATTTTGAGACGGGGGGGGGGGGGGGCGAGTTGCAGGCCGAGTTGCGGGTGCCGAAACCAATAAGCGTGGAGGGGGAGTTTTGCAGGCAAAGAGAAAAATTTTTTTCCGTGTTGACAATAATGTACAAATCTGGGTAACTTTTTGGCTAAGTTTTGTCTAAATTTTGACGAAGTGTGAATATGTGGGACAATGTCAACTGGAAGAGATCTTTCTTTGTTCCTTTCTAACTTCTTTTGAGGTCATAACTGCTATATCGGCCTTTATATAGGAAGGGGCTAGGGTAGGTGGGAGGACACTGACGTCGTGCCGGGGGGCCGCGTAATACTTGTCCCGCGGGTCGCAGGTGGCCTCCCAATCAACATATTGTTTTTAACAGTATGACTTATAAGGAGCAAAAAGAAAGAGGAAGGAGTCATGGGAAGATGGAAGCTTGTGGTGAAAAATTGAAGGACACTTTGTACATTCCAAAGTGTGTTCGGCGAAAGCGTGTGGCCATTCCACTGACGGAAAAGACGGACGGAAAGACCAACGGACGGACAAACTGACATCCGGACGGATGGACGGGCGGACATCCGGACGGACGGACGGACGGACGGACGGACGGACGGACGGACATCCGGACGGACGGACGGACATCCGGGCGGACGGACGGACATCCGGGCGGACGGACGGAAAGACGGACGGACGGACGGACGGACATCCGGACGGATGGACGGACAAACTGACATCCGGACGGACGGACGGACGGACAGACAGACAGACAGACGGACAGACGGACGGACGGACGGACGGACAGACGGACATCCGGACGGACGGACGGACGGACGGACACCGGACGGACGGACACCGAACGCCGGACGGACACCGAACGCCAGACGGACACCGGACGGACGTGAGCATCAGACATTAAAGGCTTTCGCCTTAAAATTCGTAAACAGGGGGTGTGCTGGAGCCAACAAGCCAACTTGTCGAAAGCGAAAGAGGCGTGAGAGATACATCCATGACTCGCCATAAGCGAATAATGTTTATAAAGACAAAACATTTAACTATTTGCTGAAGATTTCTCACAGAGGAAAGTAAGGCTTTCGGCGTCTCTTCTCTCGCGTCCATGTCTGCATGTTTCAATTTCTTGCGCAATCAATCATGTTTTTTTTTTTTTAGAAGAACGCATCCACAACAAGCACCTGCGTTTAACACACTCTAACATTTGAAGGCGAAATCCTGCCGTACACTTGGCAAAATTTCAAGGACACTTTGTAAATTCCAAAGTGTATTCGGCGAACGCCAGTGCCCACTGACAGGGGGTCGGTCATAATGGAACGCGATGCGCGGGTCTCCCTTCCTGCATGAGTGGATACGCTGGGCACAGCGACGCGCGAGCGCTGTAGAGTCCAACGCGAGGCGCGACCGACGCGACCGGCGTTCGTTGCCGCGTCCCGGTGGCCACCTGGCACCGTGCCAGGGCACGGACGGGAGGGACGGACGGACGGACGTGAGCATAAGACATTAAAGGCTTTCGCCTTAAGTTATCCAATCCGGGAGCACGCAACGTGCAAGACATAATGAGCTGCAGTACGAGAGACACGCAATAAATTACATCGACTCAATAAGTTGTTTTGACGTTTTCACTCCATTCTCACGTTCCGCCAGTCTCCATTGCAGCTTTTTGCCTCTCGGGTGCAGCTACATGCATGCGACCGAGATCGATCGTCAATGCCAATCGATTACGTCATCAGGTGATGCCATTGTGTGATGACACGTGACGTCATGATTTCAGAAATTTTGGCGATTTGTGACGTCATGATATGGCGTCGTCGCTCGTTCGAAAAAGGTCACCTGGATCTTTGCGAGACCGTACGCGACCGTTGCGAGACTGTAGGGGCTCCAAAAAGTTTGGCAGTCTCGCGCAAGTGTTTCCCGGACGCGAGCAGCGTCATAGCTACTTAGGGATTTCGCATTAAAATGACAGGGGAGCATAGCGCGACACTATTGAAGCCGTAAATGAGTAGCGGCCCAGCAATTATTCGGCCATGTTAGAGCTTGCGTGCAGCGCAAACAAAGCTACCTCAGCGCAGCCAAATGAACATGCTCCACCTGTACGCTCTCTCTCTCCCTCTCTCTGTAGTCACGTGTTAGGCAGCTCGGAACTACTCTCTTAGAAAAAAATGTCTTTGTCTAACGTCTTAGTAAGTGAAGGTAGTAAAATGCAGGTTAGTGATATTCATTGCATGATTACTTTGGGAATAGTACAAGCTATTCCGTTACTATATTGTTAGTAACCGCACTAGGAACTTGGTAAGCGTACTAACTCTAGCGCAGTAGTTCTGATATGAGGTTCCGCGGACCCCAGGGGGTCCGCGAAGCCATTTTTTGGGGTCTGCAAAATCCATCCTCGGAAAAAAAGAAAACGAAAAAAAAAGAAACGAGTTTTTTTGGAGGCACACTAATATGTCCCTTCATAGCGGCCCCACCTGACTTGTCGGTGTAACACTTGAGCTCTACGGCAGAGCCGAGTTATGTTTCCCCTTCTGCATGAGATGGTTGTGAAGCCTTTGTTGCAGTTTTCTACGACATATATTTTTTCCAGACTTGTATATTTGAAGAGCAAGCATAGCCAGAAATATAATGAAAGTGGCCGCAGACCGCACAAATTACTCACAAGCTGTTGAGATCGAATAGGCGTGGCACTTCAGTGAGTTTGTCAAGGAGGAACGGATATGACGTATTTCATGCTGCATGCTCTGTTCATTTATGACACCTCCCCCGCTCCTTCTCTCACTGCGAGGGGTCCGTCAGCACTTCCGCCTGCCCACAAGAGGTCCCCGAAAATACAATGGCCGAGAACTAGTGCTCTAGTGGAATGTAATCAGCCAACTAGAGGTTAATGCCTATTTTGTTTATGTGTGCGTGTGCGCTGCCATGTGAAGTTGATTCTATTGCGAAAGCATATATCAGAAGAAATAAAAAGAAAGCGGTGCGACATTGTCTATGTACATCAATTATTGTAAGTACACATCACAACAACGTACGTTGAGGCATGAAGGAACCCCGAACGAGAATACGCACACCAACACACATATTGTCTCGAGTTCTGCGTACTCGATATCTACTTTAATAGCAGCTTGAAGACGATTTATGCTCCTGATTTGGGATAACACACCATGTGTCGGTTAGCAGCCTTAGAATTTAGTAAAATAATTGATGTTTTCTATCCATTATTTTGTGCCCTTTTATTCGTATATGTGCGTGCCATCACCTAGCAAGAAACTGCTATTTCAAGATAATCAAGAAAATGAAAGTTTGTCAAAATTTTGCATACGACTCTCACATTAACGGCGTAATATACTGCGGTATCAGCGAAGCATCTGGTAACATAGAAGGCTTAGTAGTTAGCTAGTTAAAACACTAAGAAAGCCTCCATTATTAGTAGTGGCCAAATTTACGTAATAGTTACCGGCTAGTAAATGGATGCGACGAAGGTAGTAAAATACGCTCGAAGTTAGAGAATACATGCGTTTACCAATTGTTTTCAAACTTCTATATAGAGAATAGGGAAGACAATAGCTCCATACACAGTTCGCTTACTGAGACTGGCTGCGCAACATAATGCTCTCTTGTGGTACATTCGACTATTAAGTCATCATGCTTTGACTCGGATCATGGAGCCAAAGACATTCAGTTCCCGGTAGAGAACGCGCCACCGCGTCTCGTGCTACAAAAAAAAAAAAAAAAAAAAAAAAAAAAAAAAAAAAAAAAAAAAAAAGACGGTTCGTTAGCGTCAACGGAAGCTGTTGAAGCCACGTGACCGGAAATCAGTTGGATTTCGCTCGCGCTTCGATGTTGAAGTGAGGGAGTACGTTAGAGCTCTCCAAGTCGAAGCGTGGTTCCATGAAAGAATCAGCTAAATGTGTTCAGCGCACTCGATTTCATGGCGGAATTACTTATTATGATGATTCATGTTACTTGGAAATGGAAGCGCGTAACTAAAAGTGGTGTACGAGAAGACAAGGACAAGCATAGTCCTTGTTAAATATGCGCCCTCATTTTCAAGTAACTCGATGTTGATAAGCCAAATATAACAGTAGTCTTGGTGCCTTAGCGATTTCACAATGGCGTCCGTCACCAACTAAAGAACTTAGCGAGGACACGGTACCTTTCGTTGATTCATGCTTAAGGGGGAGATGCGAGTCGAAAAACGCAAGTTTTTTTTTTCAAAAAAATTACATATTTTCGTTTTTATTTGCTTTCACAAGTTTAGTTTCTCTACTTTCACGACAAAAAAAACTGAAGATTGTAATTAAACTCGAAGTAGGTCAAAATCGCTTTCAAAGAGCGCAGGGTGGCTACTAAAAATCTAAGAAGTCCTGATTGTCTAGAGGCCCCTGGAAATTGCCAACTGGCTGCTTGCCATTGCATTTCGCATGAGGGGTTCACTAGAGTCACATGCTCAAAATAACCATGATTGCCAAGCTCTCATTATGGAATAAATCATCCTAAATGACAAATATTTTCCGCATAGATGAGCTTTCACTTATACCTTTCAAATGCGTTTTTCTCAAGATAAAATTCTGGGCAAGTTCATGAGTTTTTACATCATGTTTTTGGTACTTCAGATAGCCAGATAGGGGTGAAATTTTGCCCATATATTTCTTAGCATGTGCAGAGTGCAAGTATCTACTTTAAAACTTGATATCGCCTCATATAATTATTACGAACCTAAAATAAGCAATTAGTATGGTCTGAGCATTCTAAAGGTTCGCACATTACAATTTTTTGACCATTAAAATGTCTTATACGCGCTTTCTTGATAGTTATCTGCATTCTAGAGATAATGTGGAGCAATATGAGCCAATAATGGCTCAGAACGATAAACATTTACTGGCAAAAGAAGAGTCTAAAAAAAAAAACAACTATATTTTACCCATTGTCGTGGCACAAAACGAAAACTGTACAACTTACTATAAAACTAATTACATATTTGAAATCAGCATAAAATCCTATATATACAGCGAAAATTTCACTGCCTTAGGCTACACATTAACTTTTTTTCCGAATCGCATCTCCCCTTAACTTGGTTACAGCGCAGCAAAGACACGGACGACAGGAAGAAATGTACGACACGGCGAGCCTTCATGTCGTGCGTGCCTGTGTTGCGTTGTAACCAAGTTAAAAATTCCCCATCTCCCGCTAAAGGGAACCATGTGTGGATGCGAAGCAGCAGGGGAGATAATTAGCTTGAGCGGGAGGAACGTCGCCGCTCTGATTTCACAGCAGCGGTCCGGGCGCTCATCGCGGCGCTGCACAGGAGAGAGAATGAGGTGCGCGCGCTCCGTCATTTTCATACCGCGGAACTACCGTGGTGCCCCCCAGCAGAGTATGTAGCTGTCACACCACCTGTCGTGCCCGCGGCTGCGTAGAGGATTCCTAGCGGAAAGGACGGGGGGATCGTAGGAGAGGAGAGAGAGGGGGGCGGGGACGTGCATGCGCTGTGGGGGTGTGGGACGCGGGAGCAGCTCCGTAGAGTAGAGGATTCCTAGAGGAGAGAGTGGGGGAGAGGACGCGCATGCGCTGTGGGGAATGTGGGACGCGGGCGCCGCTCCGTAGAGTAGATAATTCCTAGAGTAGAGAAGGGGGGTGAGCGTAGGAGAGCATAGGGCAGGGGACGCGCTGTGGGACGCGGGGGCCGCTCCGTAGAGTAGAAGATTCCTAGAGGAGAGAAAGGGGGTGAGCGTAGGAGAGAAAGGGGGGAGGGGGACGCGCATGCGCTGTGGTGGTGTGGGACGCGGGAAGGAGGGACGGACTAAGCCCCCCTCCAAACACATGCAAGCAAGATTAAGGAATGGGGTCAATCTGGGCGACAGACACCACCTGCCTAGCCATTGCTAAGTAGCCTCTCTGTGCTCTCGGCCATGACTCTGGTGCAACAGAATGCGTTGGCGGGCTAGTTGGTGAGAATCCATATTGCTTTTTTAGCGCAAAAAACGACACCACAAGAAAGAAGACGGAACACAGCGCTGTGTTCCGTCTTCTTTTTTGTGGTGTCGTTTTTTGCGCTAAAAAAGCAATATGGATGACTCTGGTGACTGAAGTGGTGGTTGACGGCCTTCATATTACTACAGTGTTCTGGTTCGCATAATGGGTGCTTCCCTACTTCATGAAAGTGGCCGGACGCGGGACGGGGGGACGCCGGACGGACATAGCCCCGAGCATAAGATGCTTCGCATCTAAAATTCCCCCATCTCCCGCTAAAGGGAACCATGTGTGAATGCGAAGCAGCGGGGAGATAATTAGCTTGAGCGGGAGGAACGTCGCCGCTCTCATTTCACGGCAGCGGTCCGGGCGCTCGTCGCGGCGCTGCACATGAGAGAGAGAACGAGGCGCGCTCGCTCCGTCATTGGGGTCAACCTGGGCGACAGACACCACCTGCCTAGCCATTGCTAAGCAGCCTTTCTGTGCTCTCGGCCATGTCTCTGATGACTGTGGTAGTGGTTGACGGCCTTCATATTACTAC